>JAGGCT020004139.1:860487-865487 GCA_017654935.2 Phymorhynchus buccinoides
ATCTCACAGCCAAGCTGGTAGTTGTTAGCTGCGCTGAGAGCGCCACGCAGGAAGTAGAAACAGCTGGAACTTCTGATTCTTCGGAGGGCACGGGCCCTAAACGAAAAGCTGCTTGGTTCTGGTGTTTTGGGGACCAGAAGCCCTACCTCCGTTGAAGAGGAAGCCTTCCTCTGGAGAAGGAACGCGAAGAAAAGAGGACTGGGCCTGAAAGACCAACGGAACGGCACTGAGGAATGAACCTCTGAAGGAGCTCCTGAAAGGGCGTGACGGGCCTAGTGGTCAGATAGGTGAAGGATGGCGAAGAAGCTATTCTAGAGCGGAAAACGTTTAGTCACCGCCTGCATCCGAGCACTTCTTGTAGTTCCCCCCGCCTTGCGCTTGTTGGCCAGTCGACGGAGGAGTCCGAACGAGTTTGTGCCGAAACAGGCCACTGGGATGGAGGGGAAGAGAGCGCAAGCTTTTCTTTCATCTTCCTTCAGCAAATCTCATGTGGGAGGAGTCGAAGACCATGATTCCCTGGCGCCGAGCTAGACGACTTGAACAACGAAGAGCTGCAACAACGTCCATCTCGCTGGAGAGAGCGTCAAGTCTGAAGCGAGATAGAGATCCCCAGAAGTTGACTCATCAGGTGTTCTCATAGCAGTCTGAATTTCTTTCCGCTTAAGAGACGGAGAGATTTGCCAATGAGTTGAGAGATTGACTGTTGGAGCGATGAACGTGACGGCACAGGCCCTGAGTGTGAGTCCGACAAGGAATACTCCAAGTGTTTCCCTCCACCCAGGACCAACTCGTCCGTCGAAGGGATGAGATTCAAATTTCCGGAGACTGATCATCAAACGAAGTTTCGCACATGAGACTTCGAAGGCATAGAAAAGTTCTCGAAGGGAAGAACGCCATACGACGGGCGAACGGAGGCACAAATCTAGGATCTTGAACGAACCAGAGGCCGAAGAAGAGGTCGATCTCGCACGTCTTGATCCTAGTCGAGGGCTGATCTAAGGGGAGTTTCCCCGTAAGCACGTGATCTCGCCTTATCCCAAGAGTTGAAGGAGAGAGTCCGGGCACTTGAAAACGCAGTGGCTCTTTAGGCTTCTTGTAGGAAACCAACAACCCTAGTAAGAACGACGTGCATGTAGTCGACGTAGACTTGCAGACATCTCACAACAGGATAAATAATTTGAGAAGATCTCCCTTGGACAAGAAGAGGCCCTTTGTGAGAAGAATCCCTTGCTGGCACACCAGTGACGAATCCCCGAGCTGTGTTGCGAACCAGGGAGACAGCACGTGCTAGAGAAAGTCCGGTCGGGCGCGTGGAACGAGCCCTCTGTGGCAAAGCCCGGTGTTGAGAACTCATCCTCAGAGGGAAGGAAGCCTCGGGGGGAGCCTGTGGAACGTATAGTACCGGTGGTTTGGTGGGCCGAGATAGGTCCACACCACTGCAGATGGACTTGGCGGCATGGCCGTGGAACGGTTATCCGCGTGACATCGTGGAACGTGAGAGGTCAACTCGCCTTGCCACGGTGTTTTGGGACCGAGCGGTGGGCGTGGTGTGGAGGAGGGAGGAAGGTTTCCCGCCGGATGGGAGGACGAGATCGTTCCAGTCTTTTGATTGAGCCTCCTCCCCCCCCCCTTCCCCCTAGCAACTGAGGTCCCGGAACCCGGGTGGGATGGCCGTTTCTGGAGGCAGACAGTAGACAGAGAAGTGCAGACTCGCTGTCGAGAGCCCGGGAGGGGGTGAACCAAAACCACGGACCACACGTGAACCACGCGTATGTGTAGGCCCCCCATCAACCGGGTCCGGAACCAACCACCTAACCGGTCCCCGAACCGCCGGCGTCATTGGAGAGTGGAGAAGGGTCAGGAAGGGAGAGATGGAGTTGTCCACTACAAACCCCGATCGCGACTCTGACCCTCTCATGGAGGGGCCGAGAGAAGGTTGGGCTTACGGGTGCTTGGGGGGGCGTTCGAAATCTGCTGGCGAGACGAAGCCCAGGGGCTGAGACAACGACCAACAGACGACCCGCGATAGGGGAATATCCTCTGGCGCCTGGCGGTTCAGGTTAACCCCAACCAGGGGGGAGAAACCGCGATGCCCTGACCGCGTGACTGGCCGTCTACTTACACCCTCCGTTGTGCTTCGAACTCCTGTTCGGTGTAGACTCCTCCCACACTGTGAGAGGGGGACCCGAAGGAGGACCGGGGACCAAGGATGAACCGTGGCCCGAGTGGAGGGTAGACCTCCCTAGGAAGCCGACTGGAACCCTGATTGGCGTACGGCGGTTAGGCGTCGTCCCACGATGAAGGGGACCGGCAGCACGAGCGCGACCACGGGCCTAGGGACGTCAGATGAAAGTCCTGTAATAGTCCTCAGGATAGTCCTCGTGTAGTCTTCCGTGAGGGACAAGCCTAGCGGTGACAGAGAAACCTGCGCTGGAAACAAGAGTATTGTTCCTCCCCAGCCCGGAGGCAGAAATGGTGACAGCTGGGTAAAGACCCAATGATACCGCTAGACTGAAGTGTTTAACAAAAGATCAACACAGTTCTGGTGAGGGTGTGATAGGACTAGAAGCTGGACAAGGAGAGGATGACTCCATACGAAGTAGGTTCAGGTGTTGACCGATTGAACTTCTGGAGGAACCAAGACCGGCCAAGAAGGGAGACAACTTGGATTGAGAGTCCGAGTTGGACTGGAGAAAAAGAAGTTTCTTATCCCGACCTGCTTGGAAGAGGACAACGGGGAGTAACGCACGAGCCCCTTGTGGCTGTCCCGAACCACTTCCGATGAAGAATGTTTATGAGAAACCGACTTCTTGGAACCACTCGACGAGGAGTGTTTACCTTTTTCCGACATGATAATTGATGAGAAAATAGCCAAAACCTTAGGCAATTTAAACCCACGAACTGCTAGTTGCATAAACAAAAATACAACCAAAAATCACAACAGAAAAAGTAAAAAGTCAACACGAAAATAAAATCAAAATGTCAGTCAAGCCGGAGAAAAACCGGACAGGCTGAACAATACTGATTCAAAAATTCAGTCTACAAAAATTTCTTCAAAAAGAAGAAAGAACTTTCTACAAACTAGTTGACTAGAGAGAATGAGAAAGAATGAGCCAAAAGAGAGAATGAAGACCGGAACAAACCCACCAAAGGCATAGGAGACTCAAAAGTGGGTGGAGCAAAAACGAACTTCTCAGCTATCAAGCATGGAAAATGGTGGAATGAGGTTGAAGCAGGAAGTAGCCACCGTGACAGGAGAGTATCAGGGGAGGTAAGGCTACTGTCACGGAGGTGCTTCTCTTTTTGGGTTACTATGGTAACAAGCGTTTAACGCTTATGTTCTTCCAGCTAAGCAGTATGTATGCAAATGTTTTGAGTGTTGGTAAGTATTTATTTATAATAGATTATTATGTTGGTGAGCCCGATGTTTTTGATTACCCCGCCACGGAGCTCCGACTTCATGGCTAAAGGACAATGGATCAAGACATTTCCCGCATAACTATGCATAGCATAACAACATTTTTGATGTAGCCTTGGTGTTCTAGCCTATATCAATTGGTCTAACACAGCCTTAAGCCAAGGCGAACAGAGTTTAGTTAATCTGGCAATGTCAGATGGGATGGGATTACAAAAATAAATAACGAAAACTAATAATCATCTGTAATATAAATAATAACATTCACCAAAGCAAAGCAATACAATGAATGAGTGATTGACTGAACAATGCATAGATCTGTCAATCGTTTGGAAGACAAAGCTTGATTACGTAACTTAAAAGCTAGCGAGGGAGAGAGAGAGAGAGAAGGGATGAGAGAGTGAGAGAGAGAGAGAGAGAGAGAGAGAGAGAGAGAGAGAGAGGAGAGAAGAGAGAGAGAGAGAGAAAGAGAGAGAGAGAGAGAGAGAGAGAGAGAGGAGAGAGAGAGAGTGAGAGAGGGAGTGAGAGACGGAGAGAGAAGAAAAGACAGAGATAGACAGACAGACAGAGAAACGAGAGAGAGGAAATAGACAAACAGAAACAAATACAGAAAGAGAGACAGACAGATAGAGAGTGAGAAAGAGAGACAAGATAGATAGAAAGAACAGAGACAGACTGACAAATGTTACCTTTCTTCAGCCATGAGATTCTCCACGGCAATCCTGGAGAGGTGCCATCCTGCTTTCCCGTCCGGTCCGGAATTGTCGTGCCAGATGCGGATGTGGGTCAGTTGACCCAGGTCCTGAGTGGTGGCCAGTATGAATGACATGACACTGCCAGTGTCCAGAGTCTGCCATTTTACATGACATGGAATGCTTAAGAAACACAAAAACACCAAGCTGTCAACACACACACACACACACACACATACACACACACACACACACACACACATACACACACAACATACACACACACACACACACACACACACCACACACACACAACACAACACTTCTCTTTTGTCTCTCTGGCAACAAACAATTTTACGCCGTTTGTACACACATTACACGGGGATATCACAGAAAACCCTACGTGCGCAATAAGTGAAACAACAAGGGACAAAGATTTGCGCACACCCACAAATTTCCCGCTATAAGTATGCGGGGTAAACTTTTTACCCACTTTCTTACACGTTCCGTGACTACATATAAGGAAGTCAGGAGTATGGGAAAACCCTGGCCAAAGTCGCTGAGAGACCATTCTTAGCAATGCACAAAAACAGGTAGCTTAGTTATCCTGTTTATTGTATGTTTCAACTTTTAACAAAATTATAGAACAAAAAGAACTTAGGCCAGATAATCAATTCTGATTTTTGCTTTCCGATCCGTATCCGAAACTTTCAGATTATATAAAAAAAACGTCAAAAGTGATAATTTCCGACTTCAGCCTGGTTTTCCTATGCTCTGTCACATTTATGGTTTTCCGTACCGAACTTAGGCGTCTAACGTAAACCCGGCCTTATTATCAGATTAACTACAAAAGTTGTACTGACAAAAAAAGAAACGACGTTAATTAACGTCGC
>JAGGCT020004139.1:870487-883177 GCA_017654935.2 Phymorhynchus buccinoides
CCATCCGCGGCGAAACGTGTGAGTGTGGAGCTGGCACCTCACTTGACTACATCCTGACAGAATGTCCAGCATTGGCTGACACTATGTCACCCCTCTGGGTGTACAGGAACACCCACAGCCTCAAAGCTTTCGACTTCATCTTGCCTCACCCCTCCCTGGGGATGGAGCCAATGAAGTACTTGACCGATAGCCTCATTTCGAGTGGCCTTGACTGCTGGTTCTAGCTGCCACCCACTTCGATAAATCGATCAGGGTTAAGCCCTACGCTAACAAAGACTACGGGTATCCCAGGCTACTCTCGTAGGCCAAGGAAGCCCAGCGCCTTAACACCTGTCCTCTAGCCTGTGTGGCCGGGGGATGTCTCAGCAAGGGTGTTCTACCCGAACTGAGCCCCCATTGGATCACGTGGATCCATATTATACACCGGGGGGTGGTACTGAAAAGTGAAACCTTTAAGATGAGCCAGCGAAAAGCTGAAACCGATTAGGAGGAGGCCTGGCCAGCTGGGGGCCCATCACGATGAAAATCAAAGACAAAATCAGATACAGACTCTTATCTGTGCGAGCCCGACCCAAAAACAGCCCTCTGCACTGATCCGCCTTCCTCCACAACCAGACTCTCATTGCCATTGTATCGTCTTCACCCCGAGAAGACCGCCCACAGTCTTCATGAAGAACGTCCATAAGGGTCGGCGACCAATTGGATGATACTCTCACTGTCAGTGTAGTAGTGGTAGTAGTTACAGCAGTTGTTGTTGTGACTGTTATGTGAATTTTTACCGTCCAAACGAAGTCTGACCGGTATTGTTTTGTCCGCTCATGTTATTGGATTTTTGTTTCATGTTTTTATTCCATTTCAATTCTGTGTAAAGCGCCCTGTAGCCTACATAGTAGGATGGGCGCTATATAAATTTTCCTCATTATTATTATTATTATTATTTTTAAATTCGACTGCTGTGAAAAACTATCAGCTGTTTCACCTACTAAATCAAAGACAATGCCTCTGAACGGTTTACCAGTATGTGGAATGTAATTATGCAAGAAATGCCCCAATCGTCCTACAAGACTGACGGCAAATACACTGGAACAGTGGTTATTCTCAGGTGTACACCTACGACCGGCCGACCTACTTCCACCCAAACTGCAAGTCACAGTGCTGTTCAGTTTCGGCGAAAATCTCCGTCACAGCTGGTGAGAGATAAGAAGTGGGCAGAGATGCATAGAAGTCGTCTGCAGAAACAAGCAAGTAGTCAATAGCACCCGTACAACAATTGTGTTAATAGCACATGTACAACAACTTTGTTAACTATTAATGTGCAGTGTATTCCATATTTCTCTCCTGCTCTCTCTCGCTCTCTCTTCTTTTCTCTTTCCCTACCCTTTTCTCTCTTTCACTTTATTTTCCATCTTTCCTTTCCTTCTTCTCCTCTTTATTTGTTTGGTTTGTGTGGATGCATGTCTGGATATGTATGTGTAATATTGTGTGTGAATGCATATTAAGGGAAAAATCTTCTTTATACTTGTTACTAATAAGAAAAAAAGGAAAGACAAACTTTTTTATCTTTTTGTTTCTTGTTTTATTCATCTTTATTTACAAGTAATCACTGTTTATTATTCATGAATGTTGAATCATACATATATATGAATGTTATTTGTAAATGTATGAAGAAGGAATAAAACGTTTAATACCAACATTTTTTAAAAACAGAAACAAGTAAATGATTATTATTATTATCATCGCCATCAGGGTTGTTCTTGCCAACGCCACCAAGAGCGTTATATCATAATAATGACAATTGCGCTGACAAGGACATTTTCCAAACCAGCAACAACTCTGTACCAGTGCTTTCACGCAGAACCAACAACAGCAACGACAGGCACATTGATATGTGTCAGCGGAGTGTAAACAAACAATCAGTGACACTGAAATGTGAACACGGTTTGGAGACGGACATTGAGTCAAATGAGTCACATCAGAAAGAACATTGTGAAAATGTGTGTGAAACAGAAGCAGTGTATGAGACAGCACAGCACGAGTATGTCAACAACAGAAACTGAACGCAGCGAGGAAAGTAAAGACAAACTGCAGACGACTGCCTCAAACGAGTCACTGGGGGGACAGTCGGATAACCGAACCATTATGGCGTGCCTGGAGGACCTAGACAGAAAGTTGGACAACTTCGGCGAGAACGTGGACATCTGCCGTGACCGTTTGGAGAGAAGAGAGTCCGGTGATGACCACAATCACAATCACGATTGTGGTCATACCATGATTAAAGCCTGTTCTATTTGCTGCGAATGTACTGTACATCAAAGTGACTGAAAAATCAAGTGTGATACATTACATTGCCTTAGCTTTCCGCGAGATGGTTTCCTTTTTGCGATGTTTTTTTTCTTTTCTTGTACAAGTGTTTCCTTATCTTCGGTCATTTTTTGTGCATTTTTATCTGTATTTGTTTTGTTCTACTGCATGTGCTTGTATCGTTCTCGTCTTGTGTCCCTATGGGCCAAAAGGCCTTGAAAAGACTGAGAATAAAATATTTATTGTTGTTAGTGTTATTGTTGTTACACACACACACACACACACACTCACATACACTTTCATTCTCTCTCTCTCTCTCTCTCTCTCTCTCTGTCGCCCACGACCCGGTGCAAAAACAGATTTTGCTTTCCATTAGACCAAGGGAAGCGAGAGCAATCTCCCGCGAGACCTGTACCAGAAGCACCCATTTCTCACCCTCTCCCTGTCCTGCTTGTCCTTGCGGCGTGACCAGATGAGGGCGAGAACCCAGATGAGGAAGATGCCGATCAAGGTGCCGTAGACCGAGGCGTTGGTGATGTCGAACTTGCTGAACACGGAGGAGAAGTCGATGGTGTTGGGAGCCACGAAGAAGGAGCTGGCGAACGAGGTGCCTGGGGGGTCCGTGCACGAGCACACCGTGCGGTAGGCGTTGGACTCGTCCATTGTCTGGGGGCAAAAAAGAATGATTGACTTGTACATAGACTCAGGGTAAAAATTGTAGATTGTTTGTATTAATCTTACTATCTATATAACTAAATACTTACCAACACACAAAACAATTGCATATACGCTTATCAGCTGGAAAACCAAAAATGCCAAGCATTTAGTTACCACAGTAACCAAAAGGGAAACCACTCTGTGCCGGTAGCATTACCTCCCATATCTACTACCGGTCACATGGCTCCCTTGACCTTGCCAGTCACTTTATATTTAGACACAAGCATCAGGAGGGAGGATGGGAGGGATCCTATGATTGTTTTGAGTGTTGGTAAGTATTTAGTTATATAGATAGTAAGATTAATATAAAAAAAATCTACCAATCTATTATAACCATACTGACCAACACTTAAAACAATTGCAGAATGCCAACGAGGAGGATCTAGGAGGGTGATGCTGAACATGGAACAATGAAAGCATTTAGTACTAAAAATGATAGTACAAACAAAAACCCATGCAAAATAACATGCCAGCCCAAACATGCTAATCTCTTTACCCCCATAGGTCAAGATAATGACTTACCCTTTAACAGGTTATCAAAACATGACTTACATCAAACGGAGATGGGCGTTTGGGCCACAACACGTTTGAAGGAAAACATATCGTCGGACCTCTTGGTCGAGACATCCCTGAGAAAAAAGGCTCATGAATGTACTGTAGGAACACCATGTAGCCGCTTCCAAAATCTTCAGAAGAGGAAACCCCTTTGGCCATTGCCATGGAGGCGCTGATAGCCCTGACTTCGAGAGACTAGACAGGGTTGTATGGGAGAGAAGCCCTAGCAGAAGTGTAAGCTAGTTGACGAACTCCACAAGCCACCGAGCAATGGTGGATTTGGAAATATCTTTGTCATACTTCCTGTAAAAAGAAAAGAACAAACTTCTCATAGAACCTCTAAAAGAACTAGAACGACGTAAGAAGTAACGAATGAAGCGAACAGGACAAAGGCAGATCCCGGAGTCATCGCTACAAAGAATTGAAACCAAGCTAGAGATAGTCACGAGAGCAGAGTCAACATAGTGGGAGACGTACTGGGAAGCAAGAGAATCCACCGAATGGATATCGAGAGTCATTCCAAACGTGCTGCTGATGGCAGCCTTATAGGGTTTGGGCGGACAATTTCTTCTCTGAAAACAGGTGATACAAGAAAACAACAAAGTCCATGGACAAAGGACGAAGAGGATCTGTTAGCGATCCTAACAGAAAAGAAACCAGGTACGTCACCGAAGATTGTACAGAGTATTTGTACTCAATCGCCTAAAGGAGAGCAGTAGGACAAAGGACCTACTGGAGAAAACTTGTTTCTTCAGTCCCTGACTTATAATTTCCAGGCGGTCAGATTGGGGACGGATGGATTTGAATGGCCTAGACCTGTCCTTGACTGAATGAGAGTCTTCTAGACCAGGTGGAGGTGGAGCGGAGGATTCTATAACACCTCTGGAAACCACGGGCTGGTCGGCCAGAAGGGAGTGACGAGAATGAGTAGAGGCGAGTCCCTTGACGCTTAATCCAGAACCTTGGGAATCAAGGGAGTTGGGGGAAAAGCAAAAGCGAAGGCGCTCGACCGTGGAATGGTGAAAGTGTTGAGAGCGATCGCATATTGATCTCTGATCGGAGAGACGTAGAGGGGAAGGTGTGCGTTGTGGCGAGTAGCAAACAAGTCGATCCACGGCTAACCCCACAATTCCCACATGGGCGACAGAGCTTAGTGCGCTATTGTGATGAACGGCTCAGCTGGTTGGTTATCACATCCAACTTTCTTTGGACGAACTCTACAGAGAGAGCGATGTCTTGGCTGTATGCCCACAGCATAATCTTCTCTGCAGCCAAAGACAGGGAGGTTGAACTGGTACCTCCATAGCAATGTTGATGCTCGTGATAGTCACCCAGAGTCCCTTGAGGCGAGGCGAGAAGTGAAGCAGCGCTAGCCGGATAGTCTCCATCTCCAGCAGGGTGATGAGCAGAACTTTGAATTCGGGAGTTCAAAGGCCCGAGATTTCGCTCTCCTCTAAGTGAGCTCCCCATCCTGTTAAAGAGGAAACTGTGAACAGGGAGATCTGAGGTCTGAGGATGCGGATCGAAATTGAACAATTGATCCAAGAAACGATTCGCCACTGTTCCACTGCTTGATGGAACCAAGGACCTACAGGAACTGTACTCTCCAGGAGGGAAAGATCTGGAAAGAACGCAGTTACGTGTCTTTATAGAATACTCTTGTGCGATCCTCCTAGAGGGAGTAGTTCCGCTATGGACTCCATCAGTTCAAGCATATAGAGACACTGACGTAGTGAAATCGACGGAGTTGGAAGATAGGACTCTAGGGCTTGGGACAGAGTCTGAATCCTATCCTGAGATGGAAGACACAAAAAGGGATGGTTGTGGTGCGGGGGGGGGGGGGGGGGGGGGGGGGGGGGGGGGGGGGGGGGGGGGAGGGTTGAAGGAGGTGGGTGTTAGTGTGTTGTGTTATGATTATATGCAATGCATTCTCTAATGTATTCATTTTCATAGAGATGTATGGCGAGGATGCGTGAACCAGTCTGCTAGAAATGTTTGTACGAATGGTGAGTGAAAAGCGCATTAAGTTGCTTTGCAAGATTATGCGCCATATAAGCATTATTCATTATTTATTATTAATTTATTTATTTAAAAATGGCATTATTGACTCGTCGATAGTCTGAGGGTGAAATGGTATAATTGACTCATCCATTGTCTGAGAGTAACATTGTATACATGACTCGTCCAATGTCTGGGAGCAACATTGCATAATTGACTCGTTCATAGTCTGGAAGCAACGTTGTATAATTGACTCGTTCATAGTCTGGGTAAAAATTGGCATGATTGACTCGACCATTGTCTGAGGATAAAATTGCATAATTGACTCGTCCATAGTCTGGGAGCAACATTGTATAATTGACTCGTCCATTGTCTGGGAGCAACATTGTATAATTGACTCGTCCATAGTCTGGGTAAAAATTGGTATGATTGACTCGTCCATTGTCTGGGAGCAACATTGTATAATTGACTTGTCCATAGTCTGGGAGCAACATTGTATAATTGACTTGTCCATAGTCTGGGTAAAAATTGTATGATTGACTCGTCCATTGTCTGGGAGCAACATTGTATAATTGACTCGTCCATAGTCTAGGTAAACATTGGTATGATTGCTTCGTCCATTGTCTGGGAACAACATTGTATAATTGACTTGTCCACTGTCTTCTTCTTCTTCTACCATTGAGTATCCACAATCATCAGTTTGATTTTTTTATGATACTATATGCGGTTGAGGTCCGAAGCCGGGCATCAAAAAGAAACAAACAAATAAAACAAAAACCTACTCTACGAAGATGACCCAGCCAGTCGGGTCTCGCTGATCGAGCCCCCGACGTGATGCTGAGTCGGCAGGAACAGCTAAACTAGAAAGGGGGGGGGGGGGGGATGGGGGAGAAGGGGGGGGGATTGTGCATCTTGATGGGGGACTAGAACGTGCCAGCTGAAGAAGCAGACACAGCCTCCTCAGGTAACGA
Source organism: Phymorhynchus buccinoides (assembly GCA_017654935.2). Lineage (NCBI taxonomy): Eukaryota > Metazoa > Mollusca > Gastropoda > Neogastropoda > Raphitomidae > Phymorhynchus > Phymorhynchus buccinoides. The sequence goes on from JAGGCT020004139.1 coordinate 877,030, forward strand.
GTTCCAGTCTTTGATGGTGCGCGGGAAAAAAGAACTTCTCCTGTATTCAGTCCGGCACTGGATGGTGGATAGTTGCCGGCTGTGTCCTCTTCTTAGGCGAGTTGAAGCTGACTTCAGTCTGGTGTTTTCGACTTTGACGATGCCGTTCAAGATCTTATAGAGCATTGTAAGCCTGGTATACTTTCTGCGGTGCTCAAGTGTGGGCCATCCTAACTGAGAAAGCATGTCAGTTACACTGGAGGTGTTGTGGTAGAAGTTTAACACGAAGCGAGCCGCCCTTCTCTGTACAGCTTCAATTTTGTCCACGTTCCTCCGAGTGTGGGGGTCCCACACATAACTGGCATATTCAAGCAGGGGTCTGACAAGGGTCAGGTATGCTTTCTCCCTCAGTTCTGATGAGCAGATCTTCAGATTCCGTCGTAGAAAGCCCAACATTCTGTTTGCCTTTGATGTTATGGCCTCAACATGCAAGTCCCAGCTGATGTCCTTCTGGATGGTGATACCCAAATACTTCACTGAAGTCACTGTGTCCAGGGTGTGGCCATGCAGGTCATAGCTATGGCGGAGTGGTGTTCTACTCCTTGACACAGGTAGGACAATACACTTTTTGGGATGGAATTCCATATCCCAATTTCCTTCCCAGTCTGCCAGGTGTTGGAGGTCCTGTTGCAGCTGTCTTTGGTCCTGTTCGGAAGTGATTGTTTTATAGAGTGCTGTGTCGTCCGCAAACAGTCGTGTTGGTGAGGTCACTTGTTCTGGCAGGTCATTTATGTAAGCGAGGAAGAGACAGGGTCCAAGCACCGATCCTTGGGGGACACCGGATTTTACGCAAACGTCTTCCGATCGGGCTCCCTCGATTACAACTGCCTGAAGTCTATCTGTCAGAAAGTTGATCCAGCCGTTGACTTCGCCCTTAATGCCATAGTGGTGGAGTTTGTGCAGGAGAAGGCTGTGATTTACCTTGTCAAACGCCTTGGCAAAATCCATGACAAGGATGTCTGTTTGTTTGCCCTCTTCCATGCTGTCCACCAGTTCACTGACAAATTCTAGGAGCTGAGTCTCACAGGACCGGTTCTTCCTGAATCCATGCTGCTGGCCACAGAGGATGTTGTTTCTCTCTAAGTGATCCATCACAGAGCTGACAATGATGTGCTCTAGCAGTTTGCACGAGATGCAGGTCAGTGAAATGGGCCTGTAGTTTGCTGGATCATAGTGTTCACCTTTCTTGTACACTGGTGTGATGTGGGCACATCTCCAGTCTGCTGGGACTTGACCAGTGGTGAGAGACGACTGAAAGATGGTGGTAAGTATGGGAGCCACTTCGTTAGCGAGTTCCTTCAGGACTCGGGCACTTATAGCATGCATCAGGCCCACTGGCTTTGTAATGGTCTAGGTTCATCAGCAGGCATCTGACACCTTTCTCAGTGACGGTGATGTTATTCAGTTGTGGATATTGTTCATCCTTCATTTTGCATCTTGCCTGGAACTCACTCTGCGTGTAGACTCTGCCTTCACTGAATACAGATTGAAACTGCTGGGTTAGGGCCTCGGCTTTTTCTTTTGATTCTGAGAATAGGGTCCCATTCACTTTGAGAGAAGCAATTCCAGTGTCTGAAGACTTCTGGTGCTTAATAAATGTCCAGAATCACTTAGAGTGCCCAACGGACTCACAGCTTTCATCTGTCAGGGTACTGTTTATGTATTCCCTGTAGGCCCGTCACATTTTATGTTGTACCTCCCGTCTGAGCTCCCGTGCTTTGATCCTCAATTCCTCCATGCCCTGTTTTTTCCACTTCTTGTAGGCTCGGTCTCTCTGGTTCACGAGCCGCCGTAATTCAGGGGTAATCCAGAGTTGGCGGTTGTTTGGTCGAGACAACTTGTGAGGAACGTATGCTTCTACAGCCTTTTGGAGAGCAGTTTTGAACAAGTGCCAGAGGTCTTCTGTGCTTGCGGTGTCCTTTGATTCTGCAATTTTTGCAGCAAGAGTGCTGACTGCCCCTCGTAGTCCATCCCAGTCCGCCTTCTTGTATAGAGGGATCGATCTGACGACCTGTTTCCTCTTCTGTGGGTTGACGTTGAACTCGGAATAGACTATGCAGTGATCAGAGAGGCCCAACAAAGTCTCTACCCTGGGCACAAGCTGAGGACAGTTGGTGATTATCAGGTCTAATATGTTGCTTCCTCTTGTGGGCACCATCACCATTTGCTCAAGTCCGTTGTCACTTAGTATCTCCACGAACTTCTGGTGTAGGTCCGGGCAAGGGGATTTGGGTTTAAGGGTCAGTGTTGGCCAATCCCACCCTGGGAAGTTCAGGTCTCCACCAATTAGGATGTACACATTGGGGATTGCTGCAGCTCAAGCAATGGACAGCTCAAGTTGGAAAAGGCTATCTCTGTCGTTACAGTGAGGCCTGTAGTAGGAGCAGAGGTATAAAGATCTCCTTCCACTGATTTTCAGTCTGGCCCACAAAATGTCACAGTCTGTATCAAGTTCTGGTACAACACAGCTGTCGAAGGTGGATCTAATAGCTATGAGCACTCCTCCTCCATTGCAATTTCTGTCTCTTCTGTACACCTTGAAGATCTCTTTTGTGTTCAGTGGGAAGATTTCAGTGTCAGATATACTGGAGTCCAGCCATGTCTCCACTCCAAGAATCACATCTGGCTTTGAACTGTCCAAAAGATATCCGATTTCTGCCTTTTTGCCTATCATAGATTGAAAATTGATGGTTAGCATTCTATTTTTATTATTAGGTATTAGGTACTTTATAGTCACAGAGGCGTCTCTGTGAAATTCGGGTTGCTCCCACCTGGAGAGCGCGTCGCAGCCAGAGGCGCGCCACCCATTTTTTTTTAACAATTGTTTTTGCATGCGATTTTTGTGACTGATGAGGGAGGGGGGTGGTGGGGGATAATTTTGACCAAATTACAACTTTTTCGTTGCCACTGGGCTTAACGTATGCTAAGTGCATGGGCACACGGGACCTCGGTTTATCGTCTCATCCGAAAGACTCCACGTTCAGATTAAGGCCTAGTGCAGAATGAGAGGAAAAAATCCCCTGTACCCAGGTTCGAACTCGGGTTTACTTGATACGAGGCGAACGCGTTACCACTGTGCCACTCTACACAAGGGGTCTATGTGTCCTTTTGTTTTATTGGCTGGCTCGGGTGGGTGTTGATGTATGATAAGGTTTGAAGTTACTTTCTACTGGGGGGTTAAAAGATTGTTCTGAAAGGTCAGGGTGTGTTGATAATGACCAATCCACCCCATGTAGGTCGAAGATAGTGTGGCTGTTGGGATTGCCACATATGGCACAATACCAATGTGCTGCTAACCCCTCTTCATCAAGCTGATCGTATGTCTGGGTGTGGATGCTCTGGCAGTGAATGTGGAACCACTGCCCACATGTTTCACATTCGATTCCTCTGTCTTCCCATGTGACTGCTCTGTCGCAGGTGCCGCAGGTCCAAGACTGACTGGAGTCTAGTGGTGAAGGAGCAAGATTTGTACTAGGAGTGTAGCTATTATTTGTGTTTCCAGGGGCAGGACCTGGGTTTGGTTCAGGAGCATAGGATAGTGAGAGAAGGAGGCTTGCCATGTAGAGCAGTACCAGCCTCTCTTGATGTGGCCTTGATCTTTTTTGGCGTCTATCTGCAATAGCTTGTACCAACATACAAAGGTTTCTACCCAAAGTTCTAAAAACATGTTTGTCCCTGAAGCTGAAATGGTTGAGGTCATTGTAGAGGTCTGGGAGCGAAGCAGCATGCCTATGCACTTTCACAAGGAACAGAAAGCCTGCCAAGAGGCTGAGTGTGAGGCAATGTTGCATCATATTTGTCAGTCAGATTTTGGTTGATCCCGTACATAATACATGAGAAACAACAACTTGATGTGCCACAGTTTACATTTTAGTTGGAAAACTGATGATGCTCTACCACCGTGATCAAGCTGGCTGGTGTAGTCAATGTGTTAAAAGCGAAAGTACTCACAGTTGAAGTGTCCAACACTCTTCATAGTTCACACAGTCACAGCACTGTTATTTTACTCCACAGGACAAAGTAGATGGACGTCCTGAAGATGAATATCTTTAAACGAAAGTCCACACACTAAATGTTAGTTTTAAATCACAATAGTGCTCCCTGGTCGTTCTTGGTGAATGATGGCCGCCATGATGATTTTCCCATCCAGGTGTTCACCACACCCAAAAAATATATATTTTCCCGATAATGTGTCAAATCTACTTATTTTAAAAAGTCACCAACTTGTAAATATACACCAGAGTAAAAGTCTGATACAAATAATTTCACAAAAACTACTAAAAAAATAAAGGTAAATCTGATTTTTAACACTAGCCAAAGCAACAATGTCAAAAACATGCCCGACCGGAAGCGGAACCTCAACCGTGTCTGGGAGCAATATGGCATAATTGACTTGTCCATAGTCTGGGTAAAAATTGGCATGATTGACTCGTGCATTGAGCACATATTAAGTATGATTGTGCAGTGAAATAATTGTACGTATTCATGTGTGCACAATTTGCCAATCAAACACCGTACACTATCGAATACACTGAAGCCATCACAAACAGACAAACACAAATACGCACACAGGCGCTCACGCACAACACACACAACAACATATAGTATTCATACTGAGTCGCTCATGCTGAATCTTGGTAGAAATCAAATCAAAGCGCACACACACGTTAGCATTCATAACGCATTCAAACAAAAAAAACAGTACAAGGCAACACACACGGATGACATAAATGGAATACAACAGAAACAGACCTAAAGCAAGAAGAGAAGAGAAAGAGAGCGGAGCTTCAACAACGGGGGAACAGGTGGGTTTTGAGGATACATTGGAAAGCAGAGAGGATCAGTCGCTGACGGAGGTAAAAAGGAAGTTTGTTCCAGGAGGTCGGTCCTGAGACAGCAAAAGAGCGCCGACCAACAGTTGAAAGCTTATACCTAGGAATCTGGAGAAAAAAAGAGGGTCAGAAACTGAACGCAAAATGCAAACCTGGCGTCATAAATGGAAATATTGTCGCAGACACGCACACACACACACACACAAACACACACGCGGCGCCGCCACGCGCGCAGCACACACACACACCAACACACACACACACACACACATAGACAACGTCAAGACAAAGTTACTTGGGGACATGTACCTGACCACCCAAGTTATCTTCGTACTATAAAACACATTCTAGTCCAGCCCCTCCAGAAACAATAGCTACGTCCCTGGCTATGTGGAAGCAATGTTCAAAAACAGCAGACGGGTGTATGACACTCACCACACAGGCAGAAGGGTCCCAAATCGCTCTGGTATCATCCCACACCCTGCAGGTGTCGGAGAAGCCCATGTACAGGTAGTAGAACGTGCCGTTGGTGCTACCAGTCCCGCCACCACTGTCGCCTGTGAGGCCAGGAACACAGCAACATGTAGATCACTTACATTAAGGAAGTGTCACATTAGACGAGGTCTCGCTCGTCTTGCGCAACACACGAGGTCTCGCGCTTAACCCCTTCGCCGCCAGCCATTCTCAGCGAAAATATACGAATAAAACTTAACTGGGTAGAGAAAAAACAAATCTGCAATAGTCGGAATTCCTCTGTGACATGTATAACATTAGGCCTATCCTTAAAACCCAAAATTAACAGATTATGGTCTTAAGATAACAGACCCTGATATGATGCTTTTTAGTGACATGGGTGTTTATTAAACATTTGTGGTGCTATAAATGCGACATTGGCCTGTGAAAAGGTTAGAAATGTCAAAGTACCGTAACTGAGCTAAGTATACTGTTGATCAACTATGCTACTATAACTAGCAGCTTTATGTAAGCAGATTTAGTTTATACTAGGCTTAAAAACACCACACACACGCACACACCGTAACTGAGCTAAGTGGTGTGGAGAAACTCTGCGGAGAGCTGGACAATAGAGGGTCTTCAGAGAAGAAGCCCCTCTTGGTCAAGTGTTTCGGCCCTGGGGGGGCCGGGCCGCACCCAGGTCATGAATCTGGGTACCCCTCTGCTGTCACCACTTTTTCTTTTTTTCCAGGAGCTGCCGGGATTTGAACCCACATGGTCGATGTTGCTTAACCTGGTATTTGTGTGTTCGTGGTCTTATCCAA
>JAGGCT020004139.1:883677-898677 GCA_017654935.2 Phymorhynchus buccinoides
GAAGTAATGGGTTAAAAAGGCTAAGCCTCTAGGGAAGACTTTTAGTGTGTTAAATTTGTCACAAGTAGAAAAATTTGCCTAACCCCATCTCTAGGGTAGGGAGATGGGAGCAAACTTTCCCGGCCACCTTACCTATCTAATAAATTTATATTGTGCCCGGGGTTCTGGCTCGTATGATTGTAAGAAATACATGTGTGATTTTGCTATCTTAATAGGTCAGACATGAGAGACGTAGGCGAGTTTTACATGAAATTACAGGGACTCTCATTATCATCAATCTGACCAAAGGGTTCAGGATTATTTGACAACTTGTATGTTATTTACTCCACAAAATTCTGCATAAGATTATGCAACAATAATAATAAAGCAGCTCAATGGCGGGGGCCCCCCCCAAAACAAAATATGAATGCACAAAACATGAAATCGAAAGGATTTACAAGACTTTGCTTCTAGAAGGTTGCCAGCAGAGAAGGTTACTATTATTTTCAGTGTCCGGAGGAAAGTCAAATGATTGAGTGCGGTCCGCAGGACTATAGCTGTGTCAAGTTCCCATATTGATCGGCGAGTTGCAGCCATTCTACGGGCGGTACTTCCCCCCAGTGTGGGGTTGGTGAGCTTTTTGGGCTTTCTGTCAGGGGGAGTAGCTCCCAGTCGTTCCAGTTACGGCGCTTCGCCGGGATGGCACGGTTTTTTCAAGCATTGTCTGCTCGCGATTCTGGAGTGCAGGTCGTCTTGCGGCGTTCCCGTTTGGGTGCTTGTGAGTCCGGGATGATCTCCGGCCCACGATGCCCTGCTGCTAAATCACAAGGAGAAGTGGTATGTAGTTCTCTATGGCACATAGAGACAAGGGCTCAGTCGGCAGGGAATTAGTGAATCCAACTGGCTAGAAGGCTTCCCTTGCAACAATAGCATTAAGAACACATAATCTGAATTTCAGTTAACAAAAAGAGATCAAGTAAAAATAAAAGGGATCAAGCCAAATCACTCACATCCAACACCTGGAAAGGAATGGTATCTAAGTGCAAGGATTGCAACCACGGGTTCCTACTAAAAATAAGACGCCAAGGGTTAGTAGCATAAAATCTGGGTCTGTACGAAAGAGAAAGTCAAAAAACACACACACACAAATAATCAGCTGCACATATAATAGACGAATGTTACTACTTGTTTCACATAACTATTCTATTACTCCTTATTCATCATGAGATAGGACTAGATCAAAAACTAATGATCAAAACAAAACCAGTACTCAATCACGCATCAATAATACTCACTAGTTGGGCTATATGACAGGCTGGGAGAGGTTGAGTGCTGCAATGTTGGCTCAGCTAGGTTTCAGCGTCTTGTGTGAAACTTTTTCTCCAATACTCAAATATAGCCTTCACTTCAACAATGAAGCCTGTGGTTGGTTTTATAGCAATTGCACGTCACAGATGAGCTATAAATTTTATGCATACTAGTACCGAACAATCACGTTGCCGGTTATATTGTATCCTTCTCGTGACTGGAAAGGAAATCGTCTTGAAAAGGACATCGACCTGTGGTCACGTCACTTTCTCGTGATGAGGGAAACGGATATAAGGGGGGATGGGGGGTTTTAAGAGGGAGATCCCCTCTGTAGGTGTTACAGGCTGACAGGGGAGTAAATCGGCTTCAAAGAGAACAAAAAGCCTTATCGGCGTTCTTTTGTCTGGTGACGATGCAATTAAAGTGGCGGCCGACGAGAAATGAAAAGGGAGGAGGGGGGCGGGTGTGTAGATAAGAAGATGGGGTCGTGCGGGTATACAATACGTTCACAATTTGAACACCAGCCAGTGTTGATCACGGTGGTAGAAGCATCATCAGCTTTCCAACTAAAATGTAAACAATGGCACATCAAGTTGTTGTTTTCATTGTATTATTGTACGGGATCAAAAATCTGATGCAAATATGATGCAACATATGCCTCACATAGGCTCTTGCAAGGCTTTCTGTTCCTGTTGAAAAAGTGCATAGGCATGCTGCTTCGCTTTTTCCCCCAGGGGGGGGGGGGACCTCTACATGACATACAACCCATTTCAGCTTCAGGGACAAACATGTTTTTAGAACTTTGGTAGAAACCTTTGTATGTTGGGTACAAGCTATTGCAGATAGTCGCCCAAAGAAGATCAAGGGGCCACAATCAGAGAGGCTGGTACTTCTCTCATGGCAAGCCTCCTCTCTCACTATCCTATGGCTCCTGAACCAACCCAGGTCCTGCCCCTAGGAAACCCAAATAATAGCGCACTCCTAGTAAACTCGTGCTCCACACCACTAGACTACAGTCAGATTCTTGGACGACCTGCGGGCGCCTGGACAGAGCAGTCACATGGAAGACAGAGGAAATCGACATGTGCAACATGCGTGGGCGTGGTTCCACATTCAACTGCCAGAGCCCACACCCAGACTACGCTCAGCTTGAGAAGAGGGGTTAGCAAAGCACTCTGGTATTGTCGCCCATATGTAGGCCAATCCCAACAGCCACACTATCTTCGACGACATGGGGTGGATTGGAGTCATTATAAAAAACACCCTGGCCAGACAGAGCACAGCAGAAAGAATCTTTTAACCCCAGTAGAAAGAACTTCAAACACTTATCATACAACAACACCCACCGAGCCAGCCATATAAACCATAAAAGGACACATAGACCCCTAAGAATGCTATTACCATCAATTTTCAATCTATGATAGGCAAAAAGGCAGAAATCGGATATCTTTTGGACAGTTCAAAGCCAGATTTGATTCTTGGAGTGGAGACATGGCTGAACTCCAGTATATCTGACACTGAAATCTTCCCACTGAACACAAAAGAGATCTTCAAGGTGTACAGAAAAGACAGAAATCGCAATGGGGGAGGAGTGCTCATAGCTATTAGATCCACCTTCGACAGCTGTGTTGTACCAGAACTTGATACAGACTGTGACATTTTGTGGGCCAGACTGAAAATCAGTGGAAGGAGATCTTTATACCTCTGCTCCTACTACAGGCCTCACTGTAACGACAGAGATAGCCTTTTCCAACTTGAGCTGTCCATTGCTTGAGCTGCAGCAATCCCCAATGTGTACATCCTAATTGGTGGAGACCTGAACTTCCCAGGGTGGGATTGGCCAACACTGACCCTTAAACCCAAATCCTTGCCCGGACCTACACCAGAAGTTCGTGGAGATACTAAGTGACAACGGACTTGAGCAAATGGTGATGGTGCCCACAAGAGGAAGCAACATATTAGACCTGATAATCACCAACTGTCCTCACCTTGTGCCCAGGGTAGAGACTTTGCCGGGCCTCTCTGATCACTGCATAGTCTATTCCGAGTTCAACGTCAACCCACAGAAGAGGAAACAGGTCGTCAGATCGATCCCTCTATACAAGAAGGCGGACTGGGATGGACTACGAGGGGCAGTCAGCACTCTTGCTGCAAAAATTGCAGAATCAAAGGACACCGCAAGCACAGAAGAACTCTGGCACTTGTTCAAAACTGCTCTCCAAAAGGCTGTAGAAGCATACGTTCCTCACAAGTTGTCTCGACCAAACAACCGCCAACTCTGGATTACCCCTGAATTACGGCGGCTCGTGAACCAGAGAGACCGAGCCTACAAGAAGTGGAAAAAACAGGGCATGGAGGAATTGAGGATCAAAGCACGGGAGCTCAGACGGGAGGTACAACATAAAATGTGACGGGCCTACAGGGAATACATAAACAGCTACCCTGACAGATGAAAGCTTTTAATAAATATCCTCTGAGTCCGTCCGGGACACTCTAAGTGATTCTGGACATTTATTAAGCACCAGAAAGTCTTCAGATACAAAATTAATAAAAATTATAAATCTTTTTTAATTAAAATGCCGAATTGCTTATCTCAAAGTGAATGGGACCCTATTCTCAGAATCAAAAGAAAAAGCTGAGGCCCTAAACCAGCAGTTTCAATCTGTATTCAGTGAAGGCAGAGTCTACACGCAGAGTGAGTTCCAGGCAAGATGCAAAATGAAGGATGAACAATATCCACAACTGAATAACATCACCGTCACTGAGAAAAGCCGGAGACGTCGAAGATTTTAGAGATGGCTAGCTAGATGACCTAGACCATTATCAAAGCCAGTGAGGCCTGGTGCTGGCTATAAGTGCCTCGAGATCCCTGAACGGAAAACGGCCTAACGAAGTGGCTCCCCCCCCCCCCCCCCCCCCCCCCCCCCCCCCCCCCCCCCCCTCCTCCCCCCTCACATACTAACCACCATGTTCAGCCGTCATCATCAACACAGATACCAAGTCCCAGCAGACTGGAGATGTGCTCCACATCACACCAGTGTACAAGAAAGGTGAACACTATGATCCAGCAAACTACAGGCCCATTTCACTGACCTGCATCTCGTGTTTACAAACTGCTAGAGCACATCATTGTCAGCTCTGTGATGGATCACTTAGAGAGAAACAACATCCTCTGTGGCCAGCAGCACGGATTCAGGAAGAACCGGTCCTGTGAGACTCAGCTCCTAGAATTTGTCAGTGAACTGGTGGACAGCATGGAAGAGGGCAAACAAACAGACATCCTTGTCATGGATTTTGCCAAGGCGTTTGACAAGGTAAATCACAGCCTCCTCCTGCACAAACTCCACCACTATGGCATTAAGGGCGAAGTCAACGGCTGGATCAACTTTCTGACAGATAGACTTCAGGCAGTTGTAATCGAGGGAGCCCGATCGGAAGACGTTTGCGTAAAATCTGGTGTCCCCCAAGGATCGGTGCTTGGACCCTGTCTCTTCCTCGCTTACATAAATGACCTGCCAGAACAAGTGACCTCACCAACACGACTGTTTGCGGACGACACAGCACTCTACAAAACCATCACTTCCGAACAGGACAAAAGACAGCTGCAACAGGATCTCCAACACCTGGCAGACTGGGAAGGAAATTGGGATTTGAAATTCCATCCCAAAAAGTGTATTGTCCTACCTGTGTCAAGGAGTAGAACACCACTCCGCCATAGCTATGACCTACATGGCCACACCCTGGACACAATGACTTCAGTGAAGTATTTGGGTATCACCATCCAGAAGGACATCAGCTGGGACTTGCATGTTGAGGCCATAACATCAAAGGCAAACAGAATGTTGGGCTTTCTACGACGGAATCTGAAGATCTGCTCATCAGAACTGAGGGAGAAAGCATACCTGACCCTTGTCAGACCCCTGCTTGAATATATGCCAGTTATGTGTGGGACCCCCACACTCGGAGGAACGTGGACAAAATTGAAGCTGTACAGAGAAGGGCGGCTCGCTTCGTGTTAAACTTCTACCACAACACCTCCAGTGTCCAGTGTAACTGACATGCTTTCTCAGTTAGGATGGCCGACACTTGAGCACCGCAGAAAGTCTACCAGGCTTACAATGCTCTATAAGATCCTGAACGGCATCGTCAAAGTCGAAAACACCAGACTGAAGTCAGCTTCAACTCGCCTCAGAAGAGGACACAGCCGGCAACTATCCACCATCCAGTGCCGGACTGAATACGGAAGTTCTTTTTTCCCGCGCACCATCAAAGACTGGAACTCGTTACCTGAGGAGGCTGTGTCTGCTTCTTCAGCTGGCACGTTCTAGTCCCCCATCAAGATGCAATCCCCCCCCCCCCTCCTCCCCATCCCCCCCCCCCCCCTTTTAGTTTAGGTGTTCCTGCCGACTCAGCATCACGTCGGGGGCTCGATCAGCGGGACCCGACTGGCTGGGTCATCTTCGTAGAGTAGGTTTTTGTTTTATTTGTTTGTTTCTTTTTGATGCCCGGCTTCGGACCTCAACCGCATATAGTATCATAAAATCAAACTGATGATTGTGGATACTCAACGGTAGAAGAAGAAGAAGACAGTGGACAAGTCAATTATACAATGTTGTTCCCAGACAATGGACGAAGCAATCATACCAATGTTTACCCAGACTATGGACGAGTCAATTATACAATGTTGCTCCCAAACAATGGACGAGTCAATCATACCAATTTTTACCCAGACTATGGACAAGTCAATTATACAATGTTGCTCCCAGACTATGGACGAGTCAATTATACAATGTTGCTCCCAGACAATGGACGAGTCAATCATACCAATTTTTACCCAGACTATGGACGAGTCAACTATGCAATGTTGCTCCCAGACAATGGACGAGTCAATTATACAATGTTGCTCCCAGACTATGGACGAGTCAATTATGCAATTTTATCCTCAGACAATGGTCGAGTCAATCATGCCAATTTTTACCCAGACTATGAACGAGTCAATTATACAACGTTGCTTCCAGACTATGAACGAGTCAATTATGCAATGTTGCTCCCAGACATTGGACGAGTCATGTATACAATGTTACTCTCAGACAATGGATGAGTCAATTATACCATTTCACCCTCAGACTATCGACGAGTCAATAATACCATTTTTAAATAAATAAATAATAAATAATGAATAATGCTTATATAGCGCATAATCTTGCAAAGCAACTCAATGCGCTTTTCACTCACCATTCGTACAAACATTTCTAACAGACTGGTTCACGCATCCTCACCATACATCTCTATGAAAATGAATACATTAGAGAATGCATTGCATATAATCATAACACAACACACTAACACCTTCAACCCTTCCCCCCCCCCCCCCCCCCCCCCACCCCCCCCCCCCCCCCCCCCCCCCCCCCCCCCCCCCCCCCCCCCCCCCCCCCCCCCCCCCCCCCCCCTTCCCCCCCCCCCCCCCCCCCCCCCCCCCCCCCCCCCCCCCCACACCACACCATCCCTTTTTGTGTCTTCCATCTCAGGATAGGATTCAGACTCTGTCCCAAGCCCTAGAGTCCTATCTTCCAACTCCGTCGATTTCACTACGTCAGTGTCTCTATATGCTTGAACTGATGGAGTCCATAGCGGAACTACTCCCTCTAGGAGGATCGCACAAGAGTATTCTATAAAGACACGTAACTGCGTTCTTTCCAGATCTTTCCCTCCTGGAGAGTACAGTTCCTGTAGGTCCTTGGTTCCATCAAGCAGTGGAACAGTGGCGAATCGTTTCTTGGATCAATTGTTCAATTTCGATCCGCATCCTCAGACCTCAGATCTCCCTGTTCACAGTTTCCTCTTTAACAGGATGGGGAGCTCACTTAGAGGAGAGCGAAATCTCGGGCCTTTGAACTCCCGAATTCAAAGTTCTGCTCATCACCCTGCTGGAGATGGAGACTATCCGGCTAGCGCTGCTTCACTTCTCGCCTCGCCTCAAGGGACTCTGGGTGACTATCACGAGCATCAACATTGCTATGGAGGTACCAGTTCAACCTCCCTGTCTTTGGCTGCAGAGAAGATTATGCTGTGGGCATACAGCCAAGACATCGCTCTCTCTGTAGAGTTCGTCCAAAGAAAGTTGGATGTGATAACCAACCAGCTGAGCCGTTCATCACAATAGCGCACTAAGCTCTGTCGCCCATGTGGGAATTGTGGGGTTAGCCGTGGATCGACTTGTTTGCTACTCGCCACAACGCACACCTTCCCCTCTACGTCTCTCCGATCAGAGATCAATATGCGATCGCTCTCAACACTTTCACCATTCCACGGTCGAGCGCCTTCGCTTTTGCTTTTCCCCCAACTCCCTTGATTCCCAAGGTTCTGGATTAAGCGTCAAGGGACTCGCCTCTACTCATTCTCGTCACTCCCTTCTGGCCGACCAGCCCGTGGTTTCCAGAGGTGTTATAGAATCCTCCGCTCCACCTCCACCTGGTCTAGAAGACTCTCATTCAGTCAAGGACAGGTCTAGGCCATTCAAATCCATCCGTCCCCAACCTGACCGCCTGGAAATTATAAGTCAGGGACTGAAGAAACAAGTTTTCTCCAGTAGGTCCTTTGTCCTACTGCTCTCCTTTAGGCGATTGAGTACAAATACTCTGTACAATCTTCGGTGACGTACCTGGTTTCATTTCTGTTAGGATCGCTAACAGATCCTCTTCGTCCTTTGTCCATGGACTTTGTTCTTTTCTTGTATCACCTGTTTTCAGAGAAGAAATTGTCCGCCCAAACCCTATAAGGCTGCCATCAGCAGCACGTTTGGAATGACTCTCGATATCCATTCGGTGGATTCTCTCGCTTCCCAGTACGTCTCCCACTATGTTGACTCTGCTCTCGTGACTATCTCTAGCTTGGTTTCAATTCTTTGTAGCGATGACTCCGGGATCTGCCTTTGTCCTGTTCGCTTCATTCGTTACTTCTTACGTCGTTCTAGTTCTTTTAGAGGTTCTATGAGAAGTTTGTTCTTTTCTTTTTACGGGAAGTATGACAAAGATATTTCCAAATCCACCATTGCTCGGTGGCTTGTAGAGTTCGTCAACTAGCTTACACTTCTGCTAGGGCTTCTCTCCCGTACAACCCTGTCTAGTCTCTCGAAGTCAGGGCTATCAGCGCCTCCATGGCAATGGCCAAAGGGGTTTCCTCTTCTGAAGATTTTGGAAGCGGCTACATGGTGTTCCTACAGTACATTCATGAGCCTTTTTTCTCAGGGATGTCTCGACCAAGAGGTCCGACGATATGTTTTCCTTCAAACGTGTTGTGGCCCAAACGCCCATCTCCGTTTGATGTAAGTCATGTTTTGATAACCTGTTAAAGGGTAAGTCATTATCTTGACCTATGGGGGTAAAGAGATTAGCATGTTTGGGCTGGCATGTTATTTTGCATGGGTTTTTGTTTGTACTATCATTTTTAGTACTAAATGCTTTCATTGTTCCATGTTCAGCATCACCCTCCTAGATCCTCCTCGTTGGTATTCTGCAATTGTTTTAAGTGTTGGTCAGTATGGTTATAATAGATTGGTAGATTTTTTTATATTAATCTTACTATCTATATAGCTAAATACTTACCAACACTCAAAACAATCATAGGATCCCTCCCATCCTCCCTCCTGATGCTTGTGTCTAAATATAAAGTGACTGGCAAGGTCAAGGGAGCCATGTGACCGGTAGTAGATATGGGAGGTAATGCTACCAGCACAGAGTGGTTTCCCTTTTGGTTACTGTGGTAACTAAATGCTTGGCATTTTTGGTTTTCCAGCTGATAAGCGTATATGCAATTGTTTTGTGTGTTGGTAAGTATTTAGTTATATAGATAGTAAGATTAATACAAACAATCTACAATTTTTACCGTGAGTCTATGTACAAGTCAATCATTCTTTTTTGCCCCCAGACAATGGACGAGTCCAACGCCTACCGCACGGTGTGCTCGTGCACGGACCCCCCAGGCACCTCGTTCGCCAGCTCCTTCTTCGTGGCTCCCAACACCATCGACTTCTCCTCCGTGTTCAGCAAGTTCGACATCACCAACGCCTCGGTCTACGGCACCTTGATCGGCATCTTCCTCATCTGGGTTCTCGCCCTCATCTGGTCACGCCGCAAGGACAAGCAGGACAGGGAGAGGGTGAGAAATGGGTGCTTCTGGTACAGGTCTCGCGGGAGATTGCTCTCGCTTCCCTTGGTCTAATGGAAAGCAAAATCTGTTTTTGCACCGGGTCGTGGGCGGCAGAGAGAGAGAGAGAGAGAGAGAGAGAGAGAGAGAGAGAGAGAGAGAGAGAGAGAATGAGTGTATGTGAGTGTGTGTGTGTGTGTAACAACAATAACACTAACAACAATAAATATTTTATTCTCAGTCTTTGCAAGGCCTTTTGGCCCATAGGGACACAAGACGAGAACGATACAAGCACATGCATTAGAACAAAGCAAATACAGATAAAAATGCACAAAGAATGACCGAAGATAAGGAAACACTTGTACAAGAAAAGAAAAAAAACATCGCAAAAAGGAAACCATCTCGCGGAAAGCTAAGGCAATGTAATGTATCACACTTGATTTTTCAGTCACTTTGATGTACAGTACATTCGCAGCAAATAGAACAGGCTTTAATCATGGTATGACCACAATCGTGATTGTGATTGTGGTCATCACCGGACTCTCTTCTCTCCAAACGGTCACGGCAGATGTCCACGTTCTCGCCGAAGTTGTCCAACTTTCTGTCTAGGTCCTCCAGGCACGCCATAATGGTTCGGTTATCCGACTGTCCCCCCAGTGACTCGTTTGAGGCAGTCGTCTGCAGTTTGTCTTTACTTTCCTCGCTGCGTTCAGTTTCTGTTGTTGACATACTCGTGCTGTGCTGTCTCATACACTGCTTCTGTTTCACACACATTTTCACAATGTTCTTTCTGATGTGACTCATTTGACTCAATGTCCGTCTCCAAACCGTGTTCACATTTCAGTGTCACTGATTGTTTGTTTACACTCCGCTGACACATATCAATGTGCCTGTCGTTGCTGTTGTTGGTTCTGCGTGAAAGCACTGGTACAGAGTTGTTGCTGGTTTGGAAAATGTCCTTGTCAGCGCAATTGTCATTATTATGATATAACGCTCTTGGTGGCGTTGGCAAGAACAACCCTGATGGCGTTGATAATAATAATAATAATCATTTACTTTTTTCTTTTTTTTTTTTAAATGTTGGTATTAAACGTTTTATTCCTTCTTCATACATTTACAATAACATTCATATATATGTATGATTCAACATTCATGAATAATAAACAGTGATTACTTGTAAATAAAGATGAATAAAACAAGAAACAAAAAGATAAAAAAGTTTGTCTTTCCTTTTTTTCTTATTAGTAACAAGTATAAAGAAGATTTTTCCCTTAATATACATTCACACACAATATTACACATACATATCCAGACATGCATCCACACAAACCAAACAAATAAAGAGGAGAAGAAGGAAAGGAAAGATGGAAAATAAAGTGAAAGAGAGAAAAGGGTAGGGAAAGAGAAAAGAAGAGAGAGCGAGAGAGAGCAGGAGAGAAATATGGAATACACTGCACATTAATAGTTAACAAAGTTGTTGTACATGTGCTATTAACACAATTGTTGTATGGGTGCTATTGACTACTTGCTTGTTTCTGCAGACGACTTCTATGCATCTCTGCCCGCTTCTTATCTCTCACCAGCTGTGACGGAGATTTTCGCCGAAACTGAACAGCACTGTGACTTGCAGTTTGGGTGGAAGTAGGTCGGCCGGTCGTAGGTGTAAACCTGAGAATAACCACTGTTCCAGTGTATTTGCCGTCAGTCTTGTAGGACGATTGGGGCATTTCTTGCATAATTACATTCCACTTACTGGTAAACCGTTCAGAGGCATTGTCTTTGATTTAGTAGGTGAAACAGCTGATAGTTTTTCACAGCAGTCGAATTTAAAAATAATAATAATAATAATAATGAGGAAAAGTTATATAGCGCCCATCCTACTATGTAGGCTACAGGGCGCTTTACACAGAATTGAAATGGAATAAAAACATGAAACAAAAATCCAATAACATGAGCAGACAAAACAATACCGGTCAGACTTCGTTTGGACAGTAAAAATTCACACAACAGTCAGCAACAACAACTGCTGTAACTACTACCACTACTACACTGACAGTGAGAGTATCATCCAATTGGTCGCCGACCCTTATGGACGTTCTTCATGAAGACTAAAGTCTTCTCGGGGTGAAGACGATACAATGGCAATGAGAGTCTGGTTGTGGAGGAAGGCGGATCAGTGCAGAGGGCTGTTTTTTGGTCGGGCTCGCACAGATAAGAGTCTGTATCTGATTTTGTCTTTGATTTTCATCGTGATGGGCCCCCAGCTGGCCAGGCCTCCTCCTAATCGGTTTCAGCTTTTTGCTGGCTCATCTTAAAGGTTTCACTTTTCAGTACCACCCCCCGGTGTATAATATGGATCCACGTGATCCAATGGGGGCTCAGTTCGGGTAGAACACCCTTGCTGAGACATCCCCCGGCCACACAGGCTAGAGGACAGGTGTTAAGGCGCTGGGCTTCCTTGGCCTACGAGAGTAGCCTGGGATACCCGTAGTCTTTGTTAGCGTAGGGCTTAACCCTGATCGATTTATCGAAGTGGGTGGCAGCTAGAGCCAGCAGTCAAGGCCACTCAAAATGAGGCTATCGGTCAAGTACTTCATTGGCTCCATCCCCAGGGAGGGGTGAGGCAAGATGAAGTCGAAAGCTTTGAGGCTGTGGGTGTTCCTGTACACCCAGAGGGGTGACATAGTGTCAGCCAATGCTGGACATTCTGTCAGGATGTGGTCAAGTGAGGTGCCAGCTCCACACTCACACGTTTCGCTGCGGATGGTTCCCGATCGGAAGTTGGTTCTGATTCGCATCAGTAACCATAGGTTTTTCCGGGGCAGTCTTGGTATTCTCGGTTTACCCTTGTCTAGGTGGTGGAGATAACCGTGGGACTGACAGTAATCTTTCATGTTGTCAGTTCGGGTTTTGTGGACATAGGTGCGTACCTTGTTCACGACTTCGGATTGGGATAGTTTTAGATCGAAGGGCCGTCCGATCTTGGTGGCCGACTTTGCAGCTCTGTCTGCTAGGTCGTTTCCCTTTATTTCCGAGTGGGAGGGGAGCCACATGAGTGTCAAGTCTGTTCCTTTGCAGATAACTTGGTGTGCCCGAAATAGGATTTCCATCTGCATTTCCTGTCTGTTTCGGGTTCCCGCATTTTCCAGGGCTTGGAGAGAGGATTTTGAGTCTGACAGTATGACAACTGCTCTGGGGGGTTGTGGCATATCATTCACAGCGTTGCAGGCCATGAGAATGGCAAGCAGTTCAGCTGTGAAGATACTGACCCCTTTGTTTAGTTGATACTTTTTGGTGATTCCCAGGTCTGGGATCACGAAGGCGCTGCCAACTTCTCCATCTTGTAGGACAGAGCCGTCCATGTAGATTTGGAGATGGTGTTGGTACTGTTCGTGTACCATGGCTTTGACAATGGTAGCCAGGCACAGTGGGTCTGACTTTTTGGTGGATCCTGTACCATAGTATGTGATTATCCATGGTTTCTCAAGTTCCCAGGGAGGGTAGGGTGAGATGGTGATTGATACCGCTATCTCTGGGTCTATTTGGCAATGCTCCCATATGTCTTCTGTATGGGAGCGGAAGGGTATCATCTGATTGTATTTCATCGGGTGGGTTTCTTTCTTGTGTCGTAGGAAGGTGGCTTGCCTTTCCCTGTTGTCTGCTTTTAGGACTTCCTTGACAGTATTTGGTACTGTCGAGGTGTGGACTTCAAAGTTGGCACATCTTCAGTGACATTCCTCACGGAGGGGGAGCCACCCTGCTTCTTGGTATACCAGAGCATTGTTCGCATGCGGGCGTAGTCCCAAGGCGTGTTTGAGTGTCCACCCTTTTTAGGTGTTTCCAGTTTGTATCTGTGGCATTGAAGAATGCCTCATGTCCGTATGTTAGTTTGGAGCGGACAAATGCATTTGTTAGATGCACTAGGTTTGCGGGCGTGGCCCAAGATTCTCTGCTGAGAAACTTGATATAGTTGACAGCTCTTCCGGCTTTGGCTATTAGGTGCCTGACATGGGTTGTCCATGTAAGGTCTTTTGCGATGGTAACACCCAGGAATTTGACCTGGTCGTTGGGTTTGTTGGTGTGACCATCAAGGGTTATCGATTCCAAGGCTTTTTGGTTTCTTATTTTGGGTAGGAAAACCATAAAATCTGTCTATTCAGCAGACAGTTGGAATCCGTTTGTTTTCATATATGTGTTGGTGGTATCAGCTCATTTTTGTAGGAGTTTCAGTTTATCTCGTTTGGTCATGGCAGCATCAGTCCATATGGCTAAGTTATCAGCATATAGTGCTATGCTGAGCTTGTGGACTTTTTGGTTTCCATTTTGAGTGTGGCCAACGGTATTTTGGATCACCTTTTCCAGATCGTGTAGCATGATGCTGAATAGTAGTGGGGCGATGACACTGCCCTGAGGTACTCCCATGTGTAGGGTGTGCATTTGGGACGTGGCTGAGCCAACTTTGACTGCCATTTGCCTGTTTGCCAGGAAGGTCCTGACGAACTTGTAGAGGTGACCATTGATGCCAAGCTTTTGCATCTTGTCCAGTAGTTTGGCGTGCCAAACAGAGTCGAATGCCTTTTTGATGTCGAAGAAAGCCGCAAGGGTTTTCATTGTGTTTCTGAATCCGTTTTTGATTAATTCCACGAGGCTTACAACGTGCTCAATGCAGTTTCTGCCTTTGCGAAATCCCGCCTGACATATTGGGTGTGTGTCATGTTTTGCCAGATGGTACTCAAGCCTCATGCGTGGAGCACTTTTTGCATCTGGCTTGTGAATCGGCGAATCATATGATAAGAGATAGGATCTGTACCTGAGGCTTTGCTGCTCGACCCTAGATTATCGATTGCCGATTTCACTTCTTCACGTGTGAGGTCACTGTTGAAGGGGGCAGTGTTATCGCTTAACACAGGTTCTTTAAAGTTAACTTCCGCTTCCAGTCTTGTTTGGATAATTTCATCAGAGAGGTGCTCTGTTTGGCTTGCTCGGGCGAAGACGTCAGCTAGTGTGTCTGCCTTTTCTTGTGTGCTTCGTGTGATTTTGCCATCCACAAGGAGTGGTTTCTCAGCTGGGCGCTTGCACCGTTTGAGTATTCTGATTTTCTTCCACATTTTGGTGGAGTCGCATGGGTCTCGGATTTCATCACGGCAAAACTGTTCCCAGTGCCTTTTTCGAACATCGTCAACAACTTCCTGGCAGGCCTCTGTGGCCTTCACAAGCGCGTCTTCGTTGGCTTTTGATACGTCTATTTGGAATCTTCGTAGAGCGTATCTTTTGGCAGATGTTGCCTCGTCACATTCTTCGTTCCACCATTCCGAGGTGAACTGGTGTTTGCTATTCGGTCTCGGGGTGTGTTTGGGGATTGCAGCATCGGCTGCTCTGACAATCATCTGTCTGATGTTCTCATAGTAGGTCTCAATATCGGGGTCTTGAGGGTCATGTATGAGACATTCCACGTCAAGACAAGACTTAAAGCATTCCCAGTTTGCTTTTTCGTGTGGTTGGTCACGATCTGTTTGGACATAGGGGTCTGAACTACCAACTACAAGGTGTGATGGTAGGTGGTCAGAC
>JAGGCT020004139.1:903677-919643 GCA_017654935.2 Phymorhynchus buccinoides
TCAGCCCCTGGGCTTCGTCTCGCCAGATTCGAACGCCCCAAGCACGTAAGCCCAACTTCTCTCGGCCTCCATGAGAGGGTCAGTCGATGGGGTAGTGACACTCCTGACCCTCTCCATGACCGCCCGGTTGAGGCTTCCACATCCGTGGTTCACCCCTCCCCGGCTCGACAGCGAAGGTCTGCACTGTCTGCCTCCAGGACCGGCCATCCACCCGGGTTCCGGCCCTCAGTGCTAGGGGGAGGCTCAAGACTGGAACGATCTCGTCCTCCCCTCCGGCGGGAACCCTCCTCCACACGCCCACCGCGGTCCCAACACCGTGGCAGGCGAGTTGACCTCTCACGTTCCCCCGATTCACGCGGCTACCGTTCCACGGCGCCGCCAAGTCCATCTGCAGTGGTGGACCTCTCTCCGGCCAAACACCGGTACGTCCACAGGATCCCCCTCGAGGCTCCTCCCTCTGAGGATGAGTTCTCAACACCGGGCTTTGCCACAGAGGGCTCGTCTCCACGGCCCGACCCGGATCTAGCACGTGCTGTCTCCCCTGGTTCGCAACATAGCTCCGGGGATCGTCACTGTTGTGCTCAGCAAGAGGATTCTTCCTCACAACGGGCCTCTTCCTTGTCCAAGGGAGATCTTCTCAAATTAATTTATCCTGTTTGTGAAGATGTCTGCAAGTCTACGTCGACTCCATGCACGTCGTCTACTAGGGTTGTGGTTTCCTACAAGAAGCCTAAAGAGCCACTGCGTTTCAAGTGCCCGGACTCTCTCCTTCACTCTTTGGATAAGGCTGAGATCACGCTGCTTACGGGGAAACTCCCCTTAGATCAGCCCTCTGACTCGGATCAAGACGTCGAGATCGACTCT
This sequence comes from Phymorhynchus buccinoides, assembly GCA_017654935.2. Classification (NCBI taxonomy): domain Eukaryota; kingdom Metazoa; phylum Mollusca; class Gastropoda; order Neogastropoda; family Raphitomidae; genus Phymorhynchus; species Phymorhynchus buccinoides. The sequence continues at coordinate 904,542 of JAGGCT020004139.1, forward strand.
TCTTCGGCCTCTGGTTCGTTCAAGATCCCTAGATTTGTGCCTCCGTTCGCCCTGTCGTCTGGCGTTCTTCCCTTCGAGAACTTTTCTATGCCTTCGAAGTCTCAGTGTTCGAAACTTCGTTTGATGCATCAGTCTCCGGGAAATTTGAATCTCATCCCTTCGACGGCGAGAACACTGGAGTCTTCCTTGTCGGACTCACTCAGGGCCTGTGCCGTCACGTCATCGCTCCACCAGTCAATCTCTCAACTCATTGGCATCTCTCCGTCTCTTAAGCCGGAAGAATTCAGACTGTATGAGAACATTGATGAGTCAACTCTGGGATCTCTCATCTCGCTTCAGACTGACGCTCTCTCCAGCGAGATGGACGTTGTTGCAGCTCTTCGTGTTCAAGTCGCTGCTCTGCGCCGGGATCATGTCCTCGACTCCTCCCACATGAGATTTGCGAAGGAAGAGAAAGAAAAGCTTCGCTCTCTTCCCCTCCCTCCCAGTGGCCTGTTCGGCAACAAACTGTTGGACTCCTCCGTCGACTCGGCCAACAAGCGCAAGGCGGAACTCTCAAGAAGTGCTCATGCAGGCGGTGACTAAACGTTTCCGCTCTGAATCTTCTTCGCAACGCCTTCAACTATCTGCACCTAGGCCGTCACGCCCTTTCAGGAGCTCCTTCAGAGGTTCATTCTCAGGCCGTCGTGTCTTCAGGGCCCAGTCCTCTTTCTCTCGCGGTTCCTTCTCCAGAGGAAGGCCTTCCTCTTCTAACGGAGGTAGGGCTTCGGGTCCTCCAAAACCCCAGAACAAGCAGCTTTTTCGTTAGGGCCCGTGCCCTCCGAAGAAGTTCCAGCTGTTTCTACTTCCTGCGTGGGCGCTCTCAGCGCCGCACTACCAGCTTGGCTGAGATTAGTAGACAACAGCTGGATTCTTCGGGTGGTACGGGCAGGGTTTTGGTTTCTGTTCCTCAAGGAACCAAACCTTTCGCGTACTCTGATCGTGTTTCCACCCCCGGTGGATCCGGAGAGACTCTCCATTCTCCAAGCAGAAGTCGATTCTCTTCTGCTGAAAGGGGCTGTAGAACTGATTCACAACCCAGGTCCAGGCTTCTACTCCCGTCTTTTTACTGTCCCCAAAAAGTCGGGAGGATTCAGGCCAGTCCTGGACCTCTCCCCTTTGAACAAGTTTATCAAACCGGTCAAGTTCAAAATGGAGACAGCAGCCTCCATTCGCGCTGCCATTCAGCCCGGAGATTGGGCCACATCGATAGACTTAAGAGATGCTTACTTCCACATTCTCATCCACCCTTCGAGGCAGAAGTTCCTCAGATTCGTTTGGAACGGAAAAGTTCACCAGTTCAGGGCACTCCCCTTCGGGTTATCCCTTGCTTCCTGGATTTTCACAAAAGTCACCAGGGAGTTAGCGGCTCTGGCGAGGGCAAAGGGTATTCGCCTTCGCGTTTATTTGGACGACTGGCTCATTCTGGGGGCCGGCCAATCGGTCTCCCTGTCTCACACCCATCAACTAGTCGATCTGTCTCGTTCGCTCGGTTTCCAAATCAACGAGAAAAAGTCAGATCTGACTCCAAGACAACAATTTCGCTATCTAGGGATGCTCATAGACAGCGTCAAGTTTTGCGTTTCACCAACGCCCGAGAGAATCCAGTCTCTCACACAAACTTTGGACTCTTCTCTCGCGGCCCCCTCAATCACCCTGCGTCAATGTCTAAGGATTCTGGGTCTGATGGAATCCATGGCGGAGCTTCTCCCTTTGGGAAGGCTTCACAAGAGGAATCTACAGAGACACGTGACAAACTTTTTTCAAGACCTCTCACTACTCGACAATTCAGTCCCAGTCGGCCCTTGGCTACACCAAGCTGTGATTCAGTGGCGATCTGTGACTTGGCTCCACAGTTCGGTACCTCTTCGTGTGCTCAGAAAGCAAGTCTTCCTCTTCACAGACGCTTCAAAGGATGGCTGGGGAGCTCATATCGACGACGACGAAGTCTCGGGAGTTTGGACTCTAGAGCTCTCTCTCCTTCACATCAACCTGTTGGAGATGGAGGCCATCCGCCTCGCTCTTCTGCACTTCTCGGAGCGGCTTCGGGGGGTCTGGGTCACTGTGACGAGCAACAATACAGCATGTCTCTCTTACCTCCGACGCCAGGGGGGCACCAGATCGACGTCGCTGTCGCTCGCTGCCAAAAACATCCTGCTGTGGGCCCACAGCCAGGATATTGCCCTTTTGGTGGAGTTCGTGCCCAGCAAACTCAACGTTATTGCAGATCAGCTGAGCCGTTCCAGTCAAGTCCTGGCGACGGAATGGACAATTGCACACCAGTCCCTTCAACCAGTGTGGGACCTCTGGGGAAAACCTTGGCTCGACCTCTTTGCGATGCGCCACAACTCTCGCCTCCCTCTCTTTGTGTCCCCGGTCAGGGATCAACAGGCCTTCGCTCGAAACGCTTTCACCATTCCTTGGATGAACGTCTTCGCTTACGCCTACCCTCCAACCACTCTGATTCCCAAAGTGTTGGAGAAAGTGACAAGAGACGCTCCTCAACTGATCCTCATCATGCCCTTCTGGCCAACCAGTGCTTGGTTCCCGGAGGTGTTGACATTGGCGAAAGCGCCACCGCTCCACCTCCAACTCAGCTCAAAGACGTTGGTTCAACCAAGATCAGGAATAGGGCACCCAAACCCAGACGTGCTCAGGCTGACCGCCTAGAAACTGTGAGGCAGGGTCTCAAGAGACAAGGTTTTGCTACTCGTTCTATCGACCTCTTGCTTACCTCGAGGAGGCAAAGCACTAACGCTCTGTACAATCTTCGCTGGCGTGTTTGGTACAATTTTTGTAGAGAGCATAAATTTGACCCTCTTCACCCGTCTTCGGCTGAGTTTGTTCGTTTTCTGGCTTTCCTTTTCACAGAAAAGGATTTGTCCGCAAAGACTATTTCGGGTTACAAATCGGCCATCAGTAGTACCATTTCTCTAACCCTTGGTTCTCGTTTGGTGTCAGCTTTGTCCTCACCTTACGTGACTCATTTCATTGATGCTGTGAAACTAAGAGCTCCGTCGTGCTCCATTCGTTTCCCTCAGTGGGATCTCTTTTTGGTTTTGAATTATCTGCGTGATAAGTGTGAACCCTTGGACAAACTCTCGCTTAAAGTTCTCACGTACAAGACTTTGTTTTTGATAGCCCTTGCTTCCACACGTAGAGTTAGCGGCATTCACTCCCTTAGTGGCCTCTCTGGAGATATTGAGTTTGATCCCTCTGGCTCTATGGTCTCTCTGTCGTTCCTACCAGAATTCAGAGCTAAGACCCAACCGGGTGATGTAGACTCTCCTCATGTCAATATCCCTAGCCTAGACTCTATCATCTGTGACGACGATTCTGAGATTTGTAATTGCCCAGTTCGTTGTTTAAGGTTCTATCTTAAGCGCACCAGCTCCTTCAGGGGCTCGAGGAGACGCCTTTTCCTCTCGATCAACCGGAAATATAACAAAGACATTTCTAAGGGTACTATCTCTAGATGGTTGGTCGAGACGGTTAAGTTAGCATACTCTAACTCTAGCTCCTCTCTTCCGGACAACCCCATCAGAGCTCATGAGGTGCGGGCTGTCAGCGCTTTTCTGGCGATAACCAAGGGCGTCCCGCTCTCCAAGATCCTGGAAGCGGCGACCTGGCGCTCAGTGAACACCTTCCTGAATTTCTACCTCCGGGATGTGTCCACCGAGAGGTCCGACAATTCGTTCGCCATTAAACGAGTTGTCGTGGCCCATACTCCCATCTCCTGCTAATGTAAGTTTTTACGTTTTATTCTCTTCTTTGGTAAGCCAATGCTTTGGCCTATGGGGGAAAAGAGATTGGAGTATCTGTGAGGTATTTATGTGATGTTTTTTCATGGAGTTTTATGTATGTACTTTTCATTCTTAGTACTTCTCGCTCCCAATGTGATTGCATAGCATCACCCTCCTCCGCGTTGGTATTCTGCAATTGTTTTGAGTGTTGGTAATGTATGGTTATAATAGATTGGTAGATTTATATTAATCTTACTATCTATATAACTAAATACTTACCAACACTCAAATCAACCTAAGGTTCCTTCCCATCCATCCCTCCTGATGCTGATGGAAAATGGGGAATGAGGTTGAAGCAGGAAGTAGCCACCGTGACAGGAGAGTATCAGGGGAGGTAAGGCTACTGTCACGGAGGTGCTTCTCCTTTTGGGTTACTATGGTAACAAGCGTTTAACGCTTATGTTCTTCCAGCTAAGCAGTATGTATGCAATTGTTTTGAGTGTTGGTAAGTATTTAGTTATATAGATTGTAAGATTAATATAAATCTACCATTCTCATCCCTAGCTGATGTATTTATACCATAGTGTTCAAGTCCTGTGGCTATTCTCGGATGATCCCTGGAGTCTTTTAGCCATGGTACGACAACAACAACTAAACTCTGTGAATTGTGAATTGAATCTCCCTCTCAGGCCTTCTCCACCCCTTCCCCCTTCTCACTCCCTTTTTCTCTTCATTGTCACGTTGTGTGCTGACGTGTTCATTATTCTGCCTTTCATAATAATAACTATTGAGAACATTCGTTATTGGATTTTATGTATAATTCTTTGTCCATTTCTTTGTTCATTTCCAGCACAAGTCAGGAGGACTCTGGCACTCCGGATGCTGAAGGGCAAAAAAGGTTTGAATCTTCTTTTTTTCTTTTATTCTTGATAATTCCTGCCCCCCCTCGTTTTCCCCATTTGGTTGTAGTCATGTTTCTTTTGCATAATCTATGTTCTTTTCTACCCTGTATTTTTGTTTTAGGCCATGTACACACATAAGCGGATATTCCATGCGGAAACCCGTGCGCGATCCATCAATAAGTGAAACAAGGAAGGAAAAGATTGCGCACGTGTCCAAATGTCCCCTATAAGCGTAAACGTTTATCCTTCTTTCTTCCACTTATTTAGGGTTTTCCGTACGGAACTTACGCGTCTAATGTGAACCCTGCCTTAATCATAGATGTGTCTACAGACATAGGTGTGTCATCATAGATGTGTCTACTGTGTTTTCTTCCCTTATATTTTTCGTATTGTCATTTCATAGATGTGTTTACAGAACACACGTATCATATAGTATGTTGCTTGGAAAATAAATCTGGTTGTAATGTTAAAATTATGTGTGTAAGCAACAAAGCTTTTCCCCTTTTATATTGTTTTATTCGTTCTGTTGTCATAGTGGTCTCTGCTTTCAACTGTCTCCCCCTCCCCCCCCCCCCTCCTTCCCTTCTCTTCTTTGCTATGCCATCCCCTGTCTACCCACATGATGCCTTGCCCTTGGCACAGTGAACCTCTAACAGTTCACTGCCCCTACGGCCGATAGGCTATGGGACACCTTTACCTTTACCTTCCCTTCTCTTACGCCAAGGCAATGTTTATGTGTAGAATTAAAGGTGGATATGTGTATGTGCGTGTTTGTGTTTTGCTGTATAGTACACAGCTTCATAAACTTTGATAATAACAATTCCAATTTAGGTACAAGCCAAGGGTACTACAACTGAGTATCAGTCTTGTTTATTCTTTTGTATTAGGTTATTAGGTACTTTATAGTCACAGAGGCGTCTCTGTGAAATTCGGGTTGCTCCCACCCGGAGAGCGCGTCGCAGCCTGAGGCGCGCCACCCAATTATTATTATTTTTCTTCTGCATTCGATTTTTGTGTGACCGATGAGGAAGGAAAGGGGGGGGAGTGGTGGGGGTTTAAATTTTGACCAAATGACAACTTTTTCGTTGCCACTGGGATTAACGTGTACTAAGTCTGTCGTGCTTGCTATCTGGAACTCCGTCGCATTGCTTCTGTTCGTCATCTTCTCTCTGAAGACGCCACCAAAACTCTTATCTCTGCCTTTGTTCTCTCTCGCTTAGACTACTGCAATTCCCTTCTTGCTGGTTGCCCACAAAAAATCTCCTCGCTAAATTGCAGAAAATTCAGAACAATGCTGCTCGCCTTGTACTGAGGTGTTCCAAATTCTCTCACTCTACCCCAATGCTTGAATCTCTTCACTGGCTTCCTGTCGGAAGGCGTATCGAATACAAGCTCTCTCTGCTCTGTTACAAATCCCTGAATGGTCTGGCTCCTGCTTATCTCGCTGATCTTCTGAACCTTTACACACCTCTTAGACAGTTACGCTCCTCTTCTGACACTTCCCTCCTACAGATCCCTCGTTACCGCTCCAAGACTCTTGGCGAACACTCCTTCTCTCTCCAGACCCCCTCCTCTTGGAATAGACTCCCTTTACCTCTCCGTTCTGCCAACTCCCTTTCTTCATTTAAGTCTTCTCTCAAAACTACTCTTTTCAAATCATAGCCTGCTATATTTCTTTTCACAGTACTGTGCCCCTTCCATCCGCGTGTGTTTATGTGCATGCGTGTTGTTTGTGCGTGTCTGTTGCGTGTGCGTGTGCGTGTGTGTGTGCTCGTGTGGTGCATTCGTGTGTGTGTTTGTGTGTGTGTGTCTGTTTAGTGTGTGTGTCTGTGATTAGTGCGTGCGTGTGAGCGCACGCGCGTGTGTATAATATATTTTTGTCGTTTCTTTATTGATATTGCTTGCCGGTTTATTCATTTATTATTGTAAGCACTTAGGGCTTGTTTAAGATTAGGCGCTATGAATGCGAATTATTATTATTATTATTATTATTACTAAGTGTATGGGCACACGGGACCTCGGTTTATCTTCTCATCCGAAAGACTCCACGTTCAGACCGTAAGGCCTAGTGCAAAGTGAGAAGACAACTCCCCTGTACCCAGGTTCGACCTCGGGTTTTACTTGACACAAGGCGAACGCGTTACCTCTGTGCCACTCTACGTCGTTTTCCCCCCTTTTTATGGTGATGATACACTCTGATTTTAATTTAAAAAACTCGATATATTTTGTTCGTTAGTGAACAGTATTTCATCGTTCTATTTCTCAGGACGTAATGCTCGCAGCATCTCCAACCAGTACAGAGAAAGGAGGTTTGAAGGAGGTTTCTTTTACTGCATGCTATCGGTGGAATGGAATATGATACTGTTTTTATTATTTTGTTGGCACATTGATGCTTCCTCTAGTATTTTGTTTTCAGTTGTGATCGAGTGAATGATGAATTGCATGCGTACGTGAGTCTCTCTCTCTCTCTCTCTCTCTCTCTCTCTCTCTCTCTCTCTCTCTCTCTCTCTCTCTCTCTCTCTCTCTCTCTCTCTCTCTCTCTCTCTCTCTCTCTCTCTCTCTCTCTCTCTCTCTCTCTCTCTCTCTCTCTCTCTCTCGGCGAAGAACATGGACAAGGAGGTAAAAAATGTGGAGAGTGAGATTAAGAATGTGGAGAAAGAGGTGAAGAACGTGGAGAAAAAGCTGTCAGACAAATTTGATGGTGTTGAATCGAAAGTTTCAGAAGTACAACAAGCTGTACAAGCACTGACTGTATCCCTGAACAACCAAACTGAAGCCATCCACCGACTGGAATCCAAGCACAACGAGATGAGCGCCACTATTACAACCTTGTGTAAGGAGGTAGCAGACACCAAACAAACTGCGCGAGAAAACCAGTCAGCCGTGAGACAGCTGGATCAGAAGCAGGACGAGATGAAACGGACCATAGAAAACCTTGAAGATGAAATCGACCGCCTGTGAAGGCTTCTCTCGTCGCAACAACGTCAAGATACTCGGTATTCCAGAGTCAGGCGAAGGTACTGTGCCAGAGGATTGCTCTAGTAAAGTGAAACATGTGCTGACCACTTTTGCTCCTGATGTAAAGTGGGAAGACGATACGATCGAGAGGGCACACAGGCTGGGAAAACGTAACCCATATAACCCCAGACCTAGGCCAATACTTGCCAAATTTCAGAGATGGGGAGACGCGATGAAATTGATGAAGAAAGAATGCTAAACGATGGTTTGAAGCCTGTGCAAGATCTCACTCGTCGTCACTCTGAAAAACGGAGACAACTCAAAGACGAAGGTTTGTCTGGCTACTTTGTAAGGGGCATTCTCCACGTCAGAGATCAACAGGATCGTGGTTACCCCCCTCGCGCAGCCTACAGTCTAGGTCACAGATTTCCTGACCCCAGTCAACCCCGCTACGTCACGGAATCCCCTGACGTCACGACCAATCAGAACGTTCAAAACGAAGATGTGACCTGCATTGACCCAAAAACTTTCTCAGAAGTCAACGAGTGTGCCGTTACCGTACCCCCACCCTCCGTCCCCCCTGCTCCACTCCACCCACCTTGTGATCTAGCTGTTGAAGACACCGCATCCGCATCGCGTATCCTTACACCCCCACTCCCCCAGTCAGCCAGTGGTGAAGCAGACGACGTCAGTTGTGCAGTCAGTGTCGACACGCGCGCGAAGGGAGGGGAGGGAGGTGGTGTTTCTTTACAAGAGAGAGAGGGAATGGTTCAAACAGGGTTTCTTTGAGAGAGGCGGGTGGTTCTGACAAAGTCGAGCGACGCCTCAGAGACAGATCTGGATCAACGGCTGGCAAACAAACAACTTTGAAATGGACCTCGCGTAGTAATCCCAATGACACAAGAAGCCAAAAATAGAGGTGTGGTCAAGGTCATCCAAATAGAGGGAGAATAAACGATCAAAGTTTAATACACACGCACACGCACGACACTTTTCACCCTGCACACACTCAAAATGCAAACTGCAACATAGTCATAAATTGAATACAAGTTTTGTAAATAATGTTTCCTTTATGTGTTGGAATGTAAATGGGCTTATTGGAAAATTAACAGACCCAGATTTTGTTGACTATGTCACATCATTTGATTTTTGTTGTTTATCAGAAACTTTTACTTTCAAGGAATTCGATTTCAGCATATACTTTAATGATTTTGTTGTTCTTCATTCCCCTGCAGTAAAGTTTACGCGCATGGGTAGGCCTTCAGGAGGCGTGGTTCTCTTATTTCGTAAATCGTTATCCAGTTATGTTAAATGTGTTGAAACAAACATTGAAAATATTCTTTGTGTTCGTATTTCTAAATTTTTGTTTAATTGTGAAAAAAGATGTTATGTTGTTTGGTTTATACAATCATCCAGTAAATAGTGTCTTCTATCAAGATAAAGATGTTGACTCTACTCTTGAAATGCTCGAAACTTTTCTTGTTACATTGACAGAAAAGAATGATGATGTTTATTTCATTTTTGGTGGTGACTTGAATGCAAGAATTGGTGATTGGTATGCAAGTATATCAACAGACAAAAATGATGAGTGAATGGAAGATGAATGTCTGAAGCGTAAATCTGAAGACGGCGTTGTGAATGGTTTCGGCCAAATGTTGATTGAATTTTGTACTGTGTTTGAGATAACGCCCTTGAATGGCTTGTGTGAAAGACATTTTGATGGACACTTTACATTTCATTCAGAGCGTGGCAATAGTGCTATTGATTATTTTCTTTGTTCAATTGATTTGTTACATTGTATGAAGTCTTTCCATGTAGTTAACCGTGTGGAATCACAGCATATGCCTGTTCATTTAGTGGTCAATAGTGTAGAGATAATAGGGAATCACGAACAAAAGGCACAATATATTCAAAAGATAAGATGGGACCCAAATACATTGCATGATTTTATTGATTCTATGGCATCAGAAGATACAAGCAAACAACTTGAAGCAGTAACAGAAGAAGTTAGTCATGATGTGGAGTCTAGTTTAGTCAAGTTTACACATTTATTGCTAGAAGCCGGAGACTGTATGCGTCAAACTGTGGGTACTGGGGGTGGTGATAAAATCAACAAAAAATGGCATGATGCGGAATGTAAATACCTTAAGCGAGACACAAGACATGCACTGTGTAGATATGCTCGTCTTAAGCGCTCTGTTAATCCAAGATTGTATGATGAAAGGAAAACAGAATATTACAGCAAAAGATCTTCCTATCAAAGTAAGTTAAAAGAAAAAAGGCAAAAATTCAGACAAAATAAGCTATCCACAAAAAGTTAAGGATCACTTGCAAACTAATTCATAACTTTCCAAATAAGAAAGCCAATGCGTTGAATTTTGGCCAACATTTAATTCAATGCTTTAGTGATAACGATACACAATTGCCTTCAATTTCGAGCAATCGTTTGGTCTGTACATTTGATCAAAGTGGGTACGTATCGAAATTTGATTTCCCAAAGTCATTGAAATCACAAGACAGGGCATTCTGATGCTCCCAAAAGTTCAGTAATGCGTGTATCCGCCATGGCTGTTCTGGCACTCGACGCAGCGAGTCCTCATGGAGTTGACCAGGGTGGTGAAGATCCTCTGTGGAAGCGCCTGCCACTCAGCCTGCAGCATCTGGTAGAGGTGCTGGGCATCCCTGGGAGGGGGGTGGTTGCTCCTCACTTTGCGATCCAGCTCATCCCAGAGGTTCTCAATCGGGTTGAGATCGGGACTGCATGCTGGCCACTCCATTCTGTTGACTCCAGACTGCTGCAGGAAGTCGTTGACCACCCTTGCCCTGTGGGGGCGAGCGTTGTCATCCTGGTAGACAGCCGGCGGTCCCATCTGCTGCAGTGTAGGCACAGCCAGCGGTCGAAGGATCTCATCCCGGTATCGGAGGCCAGTCAGGTTACCCTGTACATGATACAAGGGTGTTCTGTGGTGAAGGCTGAAGGCCCCCCAGACCATTACAGAACCTCCACCAAAGGCCACCTTTTCTTGGACAGTGGCGTCAATAAAGCGTTCCCCTGGGCGCCTCCAGACCCTCAGTCGGCCGTCGTTGTGGTTCAGGGTGAAGCGTGATTCATCACTGAACAGGACCTGGGACCATTGCTGACGTGTCCACCTCACGTGACGTCTGCAGAAGGCGCGGCGTGCTGCCCTATGGGCTGGAGTTAAGCGTGGCCGTACAGCTGGGCGACGAGAACGGAGGTTAAACCCATGAAGGCGGTTCCGTATGGTCTGCTGGCTGATGTTGATGTTAGTAGCCACCCTCAGCTGCCTTCGAATGATGCTGGAAGAGGCTGTTCTTGTCTGCAGGGCTTGTCGTTCAATGAGACGATCTTCACGTGGAGTTGTCTTCTTCGGTCGACCAGATCTGCGTCTTTCATGGACCCTCCCAGTGGCTGTGAAGCGTTGAATCAGTCTGACAATGACCGAGATGGACACCTGAAGTCGCCTGGCCACTTCTCGCTTGGGAACACCATCTTGGAACCATGCAACAGCTCGTCCCCTATCCAACTCGCTCAATTTTCGTCGTGGAGGCATTGTCAAATCAGGCCTAATACTGGTGGTATGTCTTCTTATAAAGCCAAGCAAGAGACAGCATCTCACACATAAACAGTAGTGCTTGCACGTGCATAATGGTTTTTCCATCTGGCTTGTGCAATGTGTTCATGCAGAACGATCCAAAACAAGGTCCTTTTTCGCAAGTTTCCGCTTTTTCTTTTGCTGCCAAGCTCAGTAATAGAGAATCACGTGCAATGTTTCCACTAACACAACATCGCCCACTTACAGCTGAACAAGAATTCATAACAATTTGGCTTGACTGAGAAATAAATAACAGGAGCGAACGGAGTTTATTGCGCACCTGTTTTCTCATAGTGATCCTTAACTTTTTGTGAGTAGTGTACATATGAAATGTTGTTGCAAAGTAAAAATGATAAAATTAAATTTTGGAAAATTATAAGAAATGCAAGAAGGAAGAAAAGAACTCCACCTCCAATATCAATTAGTGCATGGAAAGACCATTTTGAACATATTTTAAGTAATCCAACAGAAACTCAGTCAAAAGTTGAATATTCAGACCAGACATATTGATGAAGAAATTTATGTTCAAGAACTAGATTCAGATATTACTGAGGAAGAAGTTAAGCTAGCAATTCGTGGACTTAAAACTGGTAAAGCGTCAGGTCTAGATGAAATACCACCCGAGTTTCTAAAAGAAACAGAATCCATAGTATCTCCATTTTAACCCCTTGACTGCCACCAACGTATCACGTACTGACCTGATGACACCACTGGTGATGTCATCAGATGAAAAGGAATAACCCTGATATGCTGGCTTTTGCTCTGACACAGTCACGAGAGTTATATCCCCAGACCATTTTGCCAGATTGGCTCTATCAGTTGTCTTTTTCATTGCATGATTTGCCCAATGATTTTTTCTTTAATGTTCTCTGGCAGTCAAAGGGTTAAATTGTACAATGAAGGATATTTTCCAGTTGGATGGACCCAGTCATTTATTATTCTACTACACAAAAAAGGTAATATAGCTAACCCAGGGAATTACAGAGGAATTTCAGTACTTAGTATAATTAGCAAGGTGTTTACATCCATCCTAAACAAGCGTTTATATAAATGGGCCGAATTAGAAAATAAAATATGTGAAGAGCAAGCAGGTTTTCGCAAGGGGTATTCCACGATTGATCATATTTATACACTAATGTCTATGATTAAAAACTCTTTAAATAGTAAACACAAGAGTAAATTTTATATTGCTTTTATCGACTACCAGAAAGCGTTTGACACCGTAGACCGTAATAAACTCTGGGCAGTTCTGCATAAAGTTAAAACCTCTACAAAAATGCTTAATATGCTGAAAGGAATGTATAAATCTGTACAGGCATGTGTAAGAAGTGGGGCAGAGTTATCAGAATTCTTTGATTGCCCTGCGGGGGTGAAGCAAGGCTGCTTATTATCTCCCTTGATTTTTTCACTATTGATTACAGATGTAGCTGAAGCAGTGACACTTAATGGCAAACATGGTTATCAGTTCCTGCCAGGTCTTAGATACATTTTCTTGTTATTGTTTGCCGATGACATATCTCTACTCTCTGTCACACCGTCTGGCCTACAAAATCAAATAAATAACTTACAAAAAGCCTCAGAATTACTTGGTTTGACTGTTAATCTACAAAAAACAAAAGTCATGGTTTTCAGAAAGGGAGTTTTTTTGAGCAAATACGAAAAATTGTATTACAGAGGAAAAGAAATCGAAGTAGTTAATAGTTACAAATATTTAGGGTTTACTTTGTCAACTAAGTTATCTATGGATGTATCATTAGCAGAATTTGCAGGTAGGGCTAAATGTAAGGTAATTGATATTTTGAAAACTATGTACAGTCTTGGCAGAATTGACATGTTTGTATATTTTAAATTGTTTGGCACTCAAGTCAAGCCAATGTTGTTGTATGCGTCAGAAATGTGGGGTCTGACTCGTTTTAAGGTAATAGAAAATGTACACCTTTTCGCTTGTAAACGCTTCCTCAAAGTATACCAAAAAACTCCGAATACCGTAGTTTATGGTGAGCTGGGTAGATACCCACTCTATATTGATAGCAATGTAAGAGCTTTAAAATACTGGTTCAAGTTACAACGAATGGCTTTGTGTCGACTACCCAGGCAAGCCTACGAAAGAAATTTAAATGATACAGCAATACAGAATTGGGCATATGAAATTTAAAAAAACCCTGTTTAGATTCTTTTGGATTTTCAGGAGTTTGGATGCATGGTGGAGTAGGAGATGAACGTTCCTTTTTAAAAATGTACAGGCAAAGAATGGTTGACTGTTTTATGCAAGAATGGGCCGAAAAACTAGAGAACAGTGATCGTTTTTGTGTTTACCGATCATTTAAATCTCTATTAGTACCAGACAAATATTTAAGTGATATCACAATAAGTAAATTTAGAGTAGCATTGACAAAAATACGTCTTGGAATAAATGAACTGAGAGTTAACGAAAGATACTGTGAAATAGAACTTAAAAAAAAATGCCCTTTTTGTGATGATTTAGAAAACGAAGTTCACTTTCTTTTGAAATGTCCCATGTATGCCAGATTACGTGCAAAATATATACATAAACATTACAAATATAGCTGCATTCACCCACTAAAGTTTTTTCTGCAAAATGAGAACAAATATATAACGAGAGATGTGGCTATGTTCGTTCACTATGCACTTTGTCTTAGAGAAGAATCGATGTAAATTGTTTAAAGTGGTTTTTGAGTTATTTTTACTAGCTTGATTGAATGTTGTGCAGTTGATTGTACATGTCCCCACGTGGATAGGCAGGAGGCCTCACATTGAAAATCCAGTGTTTCAGTGTTCTCTCTCTCTCTCTCTCTCTCTCTCTCTCTCTCTCTCTCTCTCTCTCTCTCGCTCTCTCTCTCTCTCTCGCTCTCTCTCTCTCTCTCTCTCTCTCTCTCTCTCTCTCTCTCTCTCTCTCTCTCTCTCTCTCTCTCTCTCTCTCTCTCTCTCTCTCTCTCTCTCTCTCTCTCTCTGTCGGTGGTAATGGTGGTGGTCTGTGTGTATGTTGCTTGTGTTTAACTTTATTAGCCATCAATAACATCACACAAGACAATATCTACACCATTTTACTAGCCATCAATAACACTAAGTAAGAAGGTGTTAATTTCGCTTTACTGACGTAATATCACAGAGAAGGTGACATCTAATACGCTTTACTAACCATCAATAACATGATGCTAAGCATGACATCTATTACACTTTACTAACTTCAATATAATCATACTAAACGTGACATATATTACACTTTACTAACTTCAATAACATCATACTAAACGTGACATATATTACACTTTGCTAACTTAAATAACATGATACTAAATTTGACATCTGTTACACTTTACTAACATCAATAACATGATACTAAAGTTGACATCTATTTCACTATACTACCATCAATAACATGATACTAAAGTTGACATATATTACACTATACTAACCATCAATAACATGATACTAAAGTTGACATATATTACACTATACTAACCATGAATACCATGATACTAAAGTTGACATCTATTACACTTTACTAACCATCAATAACATGATACTAAAGTTGACATCTATTACACTATACTAACATCAATAACATGATACTAAAGTTGACATCTATTACACTATACTAACCATCAATAACATGATACTAAAGTTGACATATATTACACTATACTAACCATCAATAACATGATACTAAAGTTGACATCTATTACACTATACTAACATCAATAACATGATACTAAAGTTGACATCTATTACACTTTACTAACCATCAATAACATGATACTAAAGTTGACATAATATTACACTATACTAACATCAATAACATGATACTAAAGTTGACATAATATT
>JAGGCT020004139.1:920143-946380 GCA_017654935.2 Phymorhynchus buccinoides
CAGATCGCTGTTGATGGGTGTGATAACAGGGAGACCGTTGCGGCCCCCAGAAGAGCCGCGTCGTCCAAATAACGCGAAGGGGGCGAATACCCTTTGCCCCTCGCCAGAGCCGCTAACTCCCTGGTGACTTTTGTAAATCCAGGAAGCAAGGGATAACCCGAAGGGGGTGCCTGACTGGTGAACTTTTCCGTTCCAAACGAATCCTGAGAACTTCTGCCATCGAAGGGTGGAGTGAGAATGGGAAGTTAAGCATCTCTTACGTCCTATCGATGTGGCCCAATCTCCGGCTGAATGGCAGCGCGAATGGAGGCTGCTGTCTCCTTTTGACTTGACCGGTTTTGATAAACTTTTTCAAAGGGGAGAGGTCCAGACTGGCCTGAATCCTCCCGACTTTTGTTGGGACAGTAAAAAGACGGGAGTTATGAAGCCTGACCTGGTGTGAATCCTTTCTAGCATCCCCTTCCAGCAGAAGAGAATCGACTTCTGCTTTGGAGGATTGAGATCTCTCCGGATCCACCGGGGGGAAACACGATCGGAGTACGCGAAAGTTTGGTTCCTTGAGGAACAGAAACCAAAACCTGCCCGTGACCACCCGAAGATCCAGCTTTGTCTACTAATCTCAGCAAGCGGGTATGCGGCGCTGAGTGCGCCCACTCAGGAAGTCTAAAACAGCTGAACTTCTTCGAGGGCACGGCCCTAACGAAAAGCTGCTTTCTGGGTTTTGGAGGACCCAAGCCTAAACCTCCGTTTAGAAGAGAAGGCCTTCTCTGAGAGCAACCGCGAGAGAAAGGGGGGGGGATGGACTGGGCCCTGAAGTTACACGCGGCCTGAGAATGAACCTCTGAAGGAGCCCTGAAAGGGCGTGACGGCCTATAGGTGCAGATAGTTGAGGTGTTGCGAAGAAGATTCAGAGCGAAACGTTTAGTCACCGCCTGCTGAGCACTTCTTGAAGTTCGCTTTGCGCTTGTTGGCTCGAGTCGACGGAGAGTCCAACAGTTTGTGGCCGAACAGGCCACTCTGGGAGGAGGGGAAGAGATCGAAAGCTTTTCTTTCAAACATCTCCTTCGCAATCTCATGTGGGGGGATTCGAGGAACATGATCCCGGCGCAGAGCAGCGCTTGAACACGAATAGCTGCAACAACGTCCATCTCCTGGAGAGAGCTTCAGTCTGAAGCGAGATGAGAGATCCCAGAGTTGACTCATCAATGTTCTCATACAGTCTGAATTCTTCCGGCTTAAGAGACGGAGAGATGCCAATGAGTTGAGAGATTGACTGGTGGAGCGATGACGTGACGGCACAGGCCCTGAGTGAGTCCGACAAGGAAGACTCCAGTGTTCTCGCCGTCGAAGGGATGAGATTCAAATTTCCCGGAGACTGATGCATCAAACGAAGTTTCGAACACTGAGACTTCGAAGGCATAGAAAAGTTCTCGAAGGGAAGAACGCCAGACGACAGGGCGAACGGAGGCACAAATCTAGGGATCTTGAACGAACCAGAGGCCGAAGAAGAGTCGATCTCGACGTCTTGATCCGAGTCAGAGGGCTGATCTAAGGGGAGTTTCCCCGTAAGCAGCGTGATCTCAGCCTTATCCAAAGAGTGAAGGAGAGAGTCCGGGCACTTGAAACGCAGTGGCTCTTTAGGCTTCTTGTAGGAAACCACAACCCTAGTAGACGACGTGCATGGAGTCGACGTAGACTTGCAGACATCTTCACAAACAGGATAAATTAATTTGAGAAGATCTCCCTTGGACAAGGAAGAGGCCCGTTGTGAGGAAGAATCCTCTTGCTGAGCACAACAGTGACGATCCCCGGAGCTATGTTGCGAACCAGGGGAGACAGCACGTGCTAGATCCGGGTCGGGCCGTGGAGACGAGCCCTCTGTGGCAAAGCCCGGTGTTGAGAACTCATCCTCAGAGGGAGGAGCCTCGAGGGGGATCCTGTGGACGTACCGGTGTTTGGCCGGAGAGAGGTCCACCACTGCAGATGGACTTGGCGGCGCCGTGGAACGGTAGCCGCGTGAATCGGGGGAACGTGAGAGGTCAACTCGCCTGCCACGGTGTTGGGACCGCGGTGGGCGTGTGGAGGAGGGTTCCCGCCGGAGGGGAGGACGAGATCGTTCCAGTCTTGAGCCTCCCCCTAGCACTGAGGGCCGGAACCCGGGTGGATGGCCGGTCCTGGAGGCAGACAGTGCAGACCTTCGCTGTCGAGCCGGGGAGGGGTGAACCACGGATGTGGAAGCCTCAACCGGGCGGTCATGGAGAGGGTCAGGAGTGTCACTACCCCATCGACTGACCCTCTCATGGAGGCCGAGAGAAGTTGGGCTTACGTGCTCGGGGCGTTCGAATCTGGCGAGACGAAGCCCAGGGGCTGAGACACGACCAACATACGACCCGCGATCGGGGAAGTATCTCTCGCCTGGGCGGTGCAGGTTAACCCCAACAAGGGGGGAGAACCGCGATGCCCTGACCGCGTAGACGGGCCGTCTACTTACACCCTCCGTGGTGTCTTCGAACTCCTGTTCGGTGTAGACCCTCCCACGACGTGAAGAGGGGACCGAAGGAGACCGAGGGACCAAGGAGGAACCGTGGCCCGAGGTGGAGGGGTAGACCTCCCTGGAAGCCGACTGGACCCTGAGTGGCGTACGGCGGTAGGCGT
Organism: Phymorhynchus buccinoides; assembly: GCA_017654935.2. Lineage (NCBI taxonomy): Eukaryota > Metazoa > Mollusca > Gastropoda > Neogastropoda > Raphitomidae > Phymorhynchus > Phymorhynchus buccinoides. Next base: position 922,799 of record JAGGCT020004139.1, read on the forward strand.
CGTCACGATGAGGGGACCGGGCAGCACGAGCGGCGACCACGGACCTAGGGGACGTCAGCTGAAAGTCCTCGTAATAGTCCTCAGGATAGTCCTCGTGGTAGTCTTCGTGAGGGACAAGCCTAGGCGGTGACAGAGGAACCTGCGCTGAAAACAAAAGAGGATTGTCCTCCCCAGCCGGGGAGGCAGAATTGGTGACAGCTGGTAAAGACACAATGAGACCGCTAGACTGAAGGTGTTTAACAAAAGAATCAAACAGTTCTGGTGAGGGTGTGATAGGACTAGAAGCTGGGACAAGGAGAGGATGCTCCGACGAAGTAGGTTCAGGTTTGACCGATTTAACTTCTGGAGGAACCAAAGACCGGGCCAAAGAAGGGGAGACAACTTTGGATTGAGAGTCCGATTTGGATGAAGAAAAAGGAAGTTTCTTATCCGACCTCTTGGAAGAAGACAACGGGGGAGTAACGGCACGCCCCTTGTGGCTGTCCCGAACCACTTCCGATGAAGAATGTTTATGAGAAACCGACTTCTTGGAACCACTCGACGAGGAGTGTTTACCTTTTTCCGACATGATAATTGATGAGAAAATAGCCAAAACCTTAGGCAATTTAAACCCACGAACTGCTAGTTGCATAAACAAAAATACAACCAAAAATCACAACAGAAAAAGTAAAAAGTCAACACGAAAATAAAATCAAAATGTCAGTCAAGCCGGAGAAAAACCGGACAGGCTGAACAATACTGATTCAAAAATTCAGTCTACAAAAATTTCTTCAAAAAGAAGAAAGAACTTTCTACAAACTAGTTGACTAGAGAGAATGAGAAAGAATGAGCCAAAAGAGAGAATGAAGACCGGAACAAACCCACCAAAGGCAAAGGAGACTCAAAAGTGGGTGGAGCAAAAACGAACTTCTCAGCTATCAAGCATGGAAAATGGTGGAATGAGGTTGAAGCAGGAAGTAGCCACCGTGACAGGAGAGTATCAGGGGAGGTAAGGCTACTGTCACGGAGGTGCTTCTCCTTTTGGGTTACTATGGTAACAAGCGTTTAACGCTTATGTTCTTCCAGCTAAGCAGTATGTATGCAATTGTTTTGAGTGTTGGTAATGTATGGTTATAATAGATTATTATGTGTGAGACCATGTTTTGATTACCCCGCCTCGTGGGCAGCCACACTCCAACATCAGAGGATTTTGGAGACTGATGATGTTAAGCTAGGAGCTTGTCATGGCTAAAGACAATCCCCGCATAACTATGCAGAGCATAACAACATTTTGATGTAGCCTTGGTGTTCAAGCCTATATCAATTTGTCTAGTACAGCCTTAAGCCAAGGCGAACAGAGTTTAGTTAATCTGGCAATGTCAGATGGGATGGGATTACAAAAAGAAATAACGAAAACGAATAATCATCTGTATTATAAATAATAACATTCACCAAAGCAAAGCAATACAATGAATGAGTGATTGACTGAACAATGCATAGATCTGTCAATCGTTTGGAAGACAAAGCTTGATTACGTAACTTAAAAGCTAGCGAGGGAGATGGAGAGAGAGGAGAGGAAGGAGAGAGAGGAGAGAGAGAGAGAGAGAGAGAGAGAGAGAGAGAGAGAGAGAGAGAGAGAGAGAGAGAGAGAGAGAGAGAGAGAGAGAGAGATGAGAGAGAGAGAGGAGAAGAGAGAGAGAGAGAGAGAGAGAGAGAGAGAGAGAGAGACGAGAGAGAGAGAGTGAAGACGAGAGAGACAGAGAAAAGACAGAGATAGACAGACAGACAGAGAAAGAGAGAGAGGAAACAGACAAACAGAAAAAAATACAGAAAGAGACAGACAGATAAAGAGAGTTAGAAAGAGAGACAAGATAGATAGACAGAGACAGACTGACAAATGTTACCTTTCTTCAGCCATGAGATTCTCCACGGCAATCCTGGAGAGGTGCCATCCTGCTTTCCCGTCCGGTCCGGAATTGTCGTGCCAGATGCGGATGTGGGTCAGTTGACCCAGGTCCTGAGTGGTGGCCAGTATGAATGACATGACACTGCCAGTGTCCAGAGTCTGCCATTTGACATGACATGGAATGCTTAAGAAACACAAAAACACCAAGCTGTCAACACACACACACACACACACACACACACACACACACACACACACACACACACAGACACACACACACACACACACACACACACACACACACACACACTCTCTCTCTCTCTCTCTGGCTGAACGGGAACCAATTTACGCCGTGTACACACACATAAGCGGATATTCAATGCAGAAACCCGTGCGCAATAAGTGAAACAAAGAAGGGAAAAAGATTTTGCGCACGTGTCCGAATTTCCCCATAAGTATGCGTAAACTTTTATCCTTCTTTCTTCCACTTATTAAGTGACAGAACGGGGAAAACCCGGCTAAAGTCGCTGAGAGACATTCTTAGCAATGCACAAAAACAGGTAGCTTAGTTACTATTCTGTGTATTTTGTCAACTTTAAAAAATTATAGAAAAAAGACTATGCCAGATAGATCAATTCTGTTTTTTTGCTTTTCAGTCTGTAGAATTAAAACTTTCAGATTATATAAAAACGTCAAAAAAGTGATAATTTCCGACTTTAGCCTGGTTTTCCTATACTCTGTCACATTTATGGTTTTCCGTACCGAACTTAGGCGTCTAATGTAAACCCGGCCTTATTATCAGATTAACTACAAAAGTTGTACTGACAAAAAAAGAAACGACGTTAATTAACGTCGCGCGCGCACACACGCACGCACGCACGCACGCACGCACGCACGCACACGCACACACGCACACACACACACACACACACACACACACACACACACACACACTTATTAATTAGTAGGGCCTACTCTACACTTTTCTGCTTTGGGTTTGCAGCACACGTATTCCTGATGTAATGAACGTATTATCATAATTATTTAGAACAACTGAGTTGCACGGGAATACCAGAGGGACATAAGTTTACGTTTACCATCAACATAAAGGTCATGCTGGGGGAGGGGAGGGGGCAAGGGGGGGGGGAGGAGAGCAGAGAGAAAAAAGAGAGAGCGAGAGATAGTGCAGAAAGAAAAAGAGCCAGACTGAGACACACAGACATAAAGACACATAGAAGGACAGAAAGATTAAAAGAGGGAGGCATCCAAAGCCTATCTTTTCCATCATACCCGTTATGCAAACAAGCGCGAAATCGCAATAGTTTGTGGCACGCGGTCTATTTTTACCACTCCAATCATGAGTTACCTCCCCTGGCTTTTCAATAATTTTAATCTGTAAACCAGAATGTTATCTCTGCACCATTTCGTAACTTTTTATATCTTTTGGAAAACATTTAAAACTATGTATCCTACTTATACTCATCAAAAGAAGCACCGCATACTCGTCGTGTCTGTTGTAGTGTCTGTATTACGTATGTTTATTATTTTGTACGCTTTTAAAATACATCATTTTAAAGAGCGGCCAGAAGTGTAGCCTCGATTTGAAGTGCGACAATTTTGGACCGACAATTTTGACCGACAGACCGACCGACAGACCGACCGACCGACCAAGTGAGTTATAGGTTTGTGGCTTGAGCCACAAACAAAAACACACGGGTCTCATCAAAGTTCTTTTGAAATTTCCGTGTCCACTGTTCTGTATGAAAACAAATTGATCTAATCAAAGTATCTTTTCTGGCACCAAGGACAAAATTAATACATTTGCCGATGACGTTACTCTGTACTCCATTATTTATTTATTTAAGAAGATTTCTATAGTGCATACCGTTAAGCTCTATATATTTAAAGGCGGTTACATATCGCCAGCAAGCACCCTGCCATGTGCTTGTCTGTTTTTAGAGCATATATCACTGTTTTGTTTGTTGTTGAAGTTCCAGTGACGTTGCAGTCAATTTCAGTTTTGTGTTTTATGTCACTGTTGTTGTTGAGGTGGGGGTTTCAGTAAAACGAAACATGCGCACTTGAATAAAACAACAACGGCTACTCCACATTGAAAATTAAAATGCTTGGTGTGCAAAGGGAAAAAAACCCGTCCTAAAATAGATGGTGCTAGATGAGTTTTAAACCAGTATATCTCCACAAACGCACCCTCCTCCCATCAGACAGCAGGCGGACGCCGGTGTCTCCCTTGTTGCCAGTGAGAATGAACTTGACGTTGCTGAGGGTGCCCGCTCCACGCCGCATGCCCGTGGTCACCGTCAGCAGGTAGAAGTAGTTGTCGTCTACCAGGTTGTCCTTCAGGTAGCCAAGCAACCACTGGACACAGGCACGCATGCAAACACTCGTGCATGCACGCGACTGTACACGCACATACATCTACTGAAAATATCCACAAACGCACTGTTAGACTCGCAGTAGCGTTTGAAATTATATTTACTAGAAAGAACATGAACGTTGAACAACAACAAAGTATTGTTCTCTCTCTACACCCCCCCCCCCCCCCCCCCCCCCCCCGCCCCCCCCCCCTTTCTCTCTCTCTCTCTCTCTCTCTCTCTCTCTCTCTCTCTCTCTCTCTCTCTCTCTCTCTCTCTCTGAGCAAGCAATGGGTTGCTTAGGTGGATTTATGGTCCTCAGCCCTTGAAACCAGATGGCATGCTGTTTGAATGCAGATTTCTAGCGACGGGTAACTCACACTCACACACACACACACACACACACACACACACACACACACACACACACACACACACACACACACCTTGTTTTGGCTACCGGCAAGACGTATTATAAGTAGTAGTAGTAGTAGTACAGTCTGACCACCTACCATCACACCTTGTAGTTGGTAGTTCAGACCCCTATGTCCAAACAGATCGTGACCAAACACCGAGATACGAACACGAAAAAGCAAACTGGGAATGCTTTAAGTCTTGTCTTGACGTGGAATGTCTCATACATGACCCTCAAGACCCCGATATTGAGACCTACTATGAGAACATCAGACAGATGATTCTCAGAGCAGCCGATGCTGCAATCCCCAAACACACCCCGAGACCGAATAGCAAACACCAGTTCACCTCGGAATGGTGGAACGAAGAATGTGACGAGGCAACATCTGCCAAAAGATACGCTCTACGAAGATTCCAAATAGACGTATCAAAAGCCAACGAAGACGCGCTTGTGAAGGCCACAGAGGCCTGCCAGGAAGTTGTTGACGATGTTCGAAAAAGGCACTGGGAACAGTTTTGCCGTGATGAAATCCGAGACCCATGCGACTCCACCAAAATGTGGAAGAAAATCAGAATACTCAAACGGTGCAAGCGCCCAGCTGAGAAACCACTCCTTGTGGATGGCAAAATCACACGAAGCACACAAGAAAAGGCAGACACACTAGCTGACGTCTTCGCCCGAGCAAGCCAAACAGAGCACCTCTCTGATGAAATTATCCAAACAAGACTGGAAGCGGAAGTTAACTTTAAAGAACCTGTGTTAAGCGATAACACTGCCCCCTTCAACAGTGACCTCACACGTGAAGAAGTGAAATCGGCAATCGATAATCTAGGGTCGAGCAGCAAAGCCTCATGTACAGATCGTATCTCTTATCATATGATTCGCCGATTCACAAGCCAGATGCAAAAAGTGCTCCACGCATGAGGTCTATCGCTTGAGTACCATCTGGCAAAACATGACACACACCCAATATGTCAGGCGGGATTTCGCAAAGGCAGAAACTGCATTGAGCACGTTGTAAGCCTCGTGGAATTAATCAAAAACGGATTCAGAAACACAATGAAAACCCTTGCGGCTTTCTTCGACATCAAAAAGGCATTCGACTCTGTTTGGCACGCCAAACTACTGGACAAGATGCAAAAGCTTGGCATCAATGGTCACCTCTACAAGTTCGTCAGGACCTTCCTGGCAAACAGGCAAATGGCAGTCAAAGTTGGCTCAGCCACGTCCCAAACACACACCCTAGACATGGGAGTACCTCAGGGCAGTGTCATCGCCCCACTACTATTCAGCATCATGCTACACGATCTGGAAAAGGTGATCCAAAATACCGTTGGCCACACTCAAAATGGAAACCAAAAAGTCCACAAGCTCAGCATAGCACTATATGCTGATAACTTAGCCATATGGACTGATGCTGCCATGACCAAACGAGATAAACTGAAACTCCTACAAAAATGAGCTGATACCACCAACACATATATGAAAACAAACGGATTCCAACTGTCTGCTGAATAGACAGATTTTATGGTTTTCCTACCCAAAATAAGAAACCAAAAAGCCTTGGAATCGATAACCCTTGATGGTCACACCAACAAACCCAACGACCAGGTCAAATTCCTGGGTGTTACCATCGCAAAAGACCTTACATGGACAACCCATGTCAGGCACCTAATAGCCAAAGCCGGAAGAGCTGTCAACTATATCAAGTTTCTCAGCAGAGAATCTTGGGCCACGCCCGCAAACCTAGTGCATCTAACAAATGCATTTGTCCGCTCCAAACTAACATACGGACATGAGGCATTCTTCAATGCCACAGATACAAACTGGAAACACCTAAAAAGGGTGGACACTCAAACACGCCTTGGGACTACGCCCGCATGCGAACAATGCTCTGGTATACCAAGAAGCAGGGTGGCTCCCCCTCCGTGAGGAATGTCACTGAAGATGTGCCAACTTTGAAGTCCACACCTCGACAGTACCAAATACTGTCAAGGAAGTCCTAAAAGCAGACAACAGAGAAAGGCAAGCCACCTTCCTACGAAACAAGAAAGAAACCCACCCGATGAAATACAATCAGATGATACCCTTCCGCTCCCATACTGAAGACATATGGGAGCATTGCCAAATAGACCCAGAGATAGCGGTATCAATCACCATCTCACCCTACCCTCCCTGGGAACTTGAGAAACCATGGATAATCACATACCATGGTACAGGATCCACCAAAAAGTCAGACCCACTGTGCCTGGCTACCATTGTCAAAGCCATGGTACACGAACAGTACCAACACCATCTCCAAATCTACACGGACGGCTCTGTCCTACAAGATGGAGAAGTTGGCAGCGCCTTCGTGATCCCAGACCTGGGAATCACCAAAAAGTATCAACTAAACAAAGGGGTCAGTATCTTCACAGCTGAACTGCTTGCCATTCTCATGGCCTGCAACGCTGTGAATGATATGCCACAACCCCCCAGAGCAGTTGTCATACTGTCATACTCAAAATCCTCTCTCCAAGCCCTGGAAAATGCGGGAACCCGAAACAGACAGGAAATGCAGATGAAAATCCTATTTCGGGCACACCAAGTTATCTGCAAAGGAACAGACTTGACACTCATGTGGCTACCCTCCCACTCGGAAATAAAGGGAAACGACCTAGCAGACAGAGCTGCAAAGTCGGCCACCAAGATCGGACGGCCCTTCGATCTAAAACTATCCCAATCCGAAGTCGTGAACAAGGTACGCACCTATGTCCACAAAACCCGAACTGACAACATGAAAGATTACTGTCAGTCCCACGGTTATCTCCACCACCTAGACAAGGGTAAACCGAGAATACCAAGACTGCCCCGGAAAAACCTATGGTTACTGATGCGAATCAGAACCAACTTCCGATCGGGAACCATCCGCAGCGAAACGTGTGAGTGTGGAGCTGGCACCTCACTTGACTACATCCTGACAGAATGTCCAGCATTGGCTGACACTATGTCACCCCTCTGGGTGTACAGGAACACCCACAGCCTCAAAGCTTTCGACTTCATCTTGCCTCACCCCTCCCTGGGGATGGAGCCAATGAAGTACTTGACCGATAGCCTCATTTCGAGTGGCCTTGACTGCTGGCTCTAGCTGCCACCCACTTCGATAAATCGATCAGGGTTAAGCCCTACGCCGAAAAAGACTACGGGTATCCCAGGCTACTCTCGTAGGCCAAGGAAGCCCAGCGCCTTAACACCTGTCCTCTAGCCTGTGTGGCCGGGGGATGTCTCAGCAAGGGTGTTCTACCCGAACTGAGCCCCATTGGATCACGTGGATCCATATTATACACCGGGGGGTGGTACTGAAAAGTGAAACCTTTAAGATGAGCCAGCAAAAAGCTGAAACCGATTAGGAGGAGGCCTGGCCAGCTGGGGGCCCATCACGATGAAAATCAAAGACAAAATCAGATACAGACTCTTATCTGTGCGAGCCCGACCCAAAAACAGCCCTCTGCACTGATCCGTCTTCCTCCACAACCAGACTCTCATTGCCATTGTATCGTCTTCACCCCGAGAAGACTTTAGTCTTCATGAAGAACGTCCATAAGGGTCGGCGACCAATTGGATGATACTCTCACTGTCAGTGTAGTAGTGGTAGTAGTTACAGCAGTTGTTGTTGCTGACTGTTGTGTGAATTTTTACTGTCCAAACGAAGTCTGACCAGTATTGTTTTGTCCGCTCATGTTATTGGATTTTTGTTTCATGTTTTTATTCCATTTCAATTCTGTGTAAAGCGCCCTGTAGCCTACATAGTAGATGGGCGCTATATAAATTTTCCTCATTATTATTATTATTATTATTTTTAAATTCGACTGCTGTGAAAAACTATCAGCTGTTTCACCTACTAAATCAAAGACAATGCCTCTGAACGGTTTACCAGTAAGTGGAATGTAATTATGCAAGAAATGCCCCAATCGTCCTACAAGACTGACGGCAAATACACTGGAACAGTGGTTATTCTCAGGTTTACACCTACGACCGGCCGACCTACTTCCACCCAAACTGCAAGTCACAGTGCTGTTCAGTTTCGGCGAAAATCTCCGTCACAGCTGGTGAGAGATAAGAAGCGGGCAGAGATGCATAGAAGTCGTCTGCAGAAACAAGCAAGTAGTCAATAGCACCCATACAACAATTGTGTTAATAGCACATGTACAACAACTTTGTTAACTATTAATGTGCAGTGTATTCCATATTTCTCTCCTGCTCTCTCTCGCTCTCTCTTCTTTTCTCTTTCCCTACCCTTTTCTCTCTTTCACTTTATTTTCCATCTTTCCTTTCCTTCTTCTCCTCTTTATTTGTTTGGTTTGTGTGGATGCATGTCTGGATATGTATGTGTAATATTGTGTGTGAATGTATATTAAGGGAAAAATCTTCTTTATACTTGTTACTAATAAGAAAAAAAGGAAAGACAAACTTTTTTATCTTTTTGTTTCTTGTTTTATTCATCTTTATTTACAAGTAATCACTGTTTATTATTCATGAATGTTGAATCATACATATATATGAATGTTATTGTAAATGTATGAAGAAGGAATAAAACGTTTAATACCAACATTTTTAAAAAAAAAAAAAAAATTAAATGATTATTATTATTATTATCAACGCCATCAGGGTTGTTCTTGCCAACGCCACCAAGAGCGTTATATCATAATAATGACAATTGCGCTGACAAGGACATTTTCCAAACCAGCAACAACTCTGTACCAGTGCTTTCACGCAGAACCAACAACAGCAACGACAGGCACATTGATATGTGTCAGCGGAGTGTAAACAAACAATCAGTGACACTGAAATGTGAACACGGTTTGGAGACGGACATTGAGTCAAATGAGTCACATCAGAAAGAACATTGTGAAAATGTGTGTGAAACAGAAGCAGTGTATGAGACAGCACAGCACGAGTATGTCAACAACAGAAACTGAACGCAGCGAGGAAAGTAAAGACAAACTGCAGACGACTGCCTCAAACGAGTCACTGGGGGGACAGTCGGATAACCGAACCATTATGGCGTGCCTGGAGGACCTAGACAGAAAGTTGGACAACTTCGGCGAGAACGTGGACATCTGCCGTGACCGTTTGGAGAGAAGAGAGTCCGGTGATGACCACAATCACAATCACGATTGTGGTCATACCATGATTAAAGCCTGTTCTATTTGCTGCGAATGTACTGTACATCAAAGTGACTGAAAAATCAAGTGTGATACATTACATTGCCTTAGCTTTCCGCGAGATGGTTTCCTTTTTGCGATGTTTTGTTTCTTTTCTTGTACAAGTGTTTCCTTATCTTCGGTCATTTTTTGTGCATTTTTATCTGTATTTGCTTTGTTCTAATGCATGTGCTTGTATCGTTCTCGTCTTGTGTCCCTATGGGCCAAAAGGCCTTGCAAAGACTGAGATCAATAAAATATTTATTGTTGTTAGTGTTATTGTTGTTACACACACACACACACACTCACATACACATTCATTCTCTCTCTCTCTCTCTCTCTCTCTCTCTCTCTCTCTCTCTCTCTCTCTCTCTCTGCCGCCCACGACCCGGTGCAAAAACAGATTTTGCTTTCCATTAGACCAAGGGAAGCGAGAGCAATCTCCCGCGAGACCTGTACCAGAAGCACCCATTTCTCACCCTCTCCCTGTCCTGCTTGTCCTTGCGGCGTGACCAGATGAGGGCGAGAACCCAGATGAGGAAGATGCCGATCAAGGTGCCGTAGACCGAGGCGTTGGTGATGTCGAACTTGCTGAACACGGAGGAGAAGTCGATGGTGTTGGGAGCCACGAAGAAGGAGCTGGCGAACGAGGTGCCTGGGGGGTCCGTGCACGAGCACACCGTGCGGTAGGCGTTGGACTCGTCCATTGTCTGGGGGCAAAAAAGAATGATTGACTTGTACATAGACTCACGGTAAAAATTGTAGATTGTTTGTATTAATCTTACTATCTATATAACTAAATACTTACCAACACACAAAACAATTGCATATACGCTTATCAGCTGGAAAACCAAAAATGCCAAGCATTTAGTTACCACAGTAACCAAAAGGGAAACCACTCTGTGCTGGTAGCATTACCTCCCATATCTACTACCGGTCACATGGCTCCCTTGACCTTGCCAGTCACTTTATATTTAGACACAAGCATCAGGAGGGAGGATGGGAGGGATCCTATGATTGTTTTGAGTGTTGGTAAGTATTTAGCTATATAGATAGTAAGATTAATACAAATCTACCAATCTATTATAACCATACTGACCAACACTTAAAACAATTGCAGAATACCAACGAGGAGGATCTAGGAGGGTGATGCTGAACAAGGAACAATGAAAGCATTTAGTACTAAAAATGATAGTACAAACAAAAACCCATGCAAAATAACATGCCAGCCCAAACATGCTAATCTCTTTACCCCCATAGGTCAAGATAATGACTTACCCTTTAACAGGTTATCAAAACATGACTTACATCAAACGGAGATGGGCGTTTGGGCCACAACACGTTTGAAGGAAAACATATCGTCGGACCTCTTGGTCGAGACATCCCTGAGAAAAAAGGCTCATGAATGTACTGTAGGAACACCATGTACCATGTAGCCGCTTCCAAAATCTTCAGAAGAGGAAACCCCTTTGGCCATTGCCATGGAGGCGCTGATAGCCCTGTCTTCGAGAGACTAGACAGGGTTGTACGGGAGAGAAGCCCTAGCAGAAGTGTAAGCTAGTTGACGAACTCCACAAGCCACCGAGCAATGGTGGATTTGGAAATATCTTTGTCATACTTCCCGTAAAAAGAAAAGAACCAACTTCTCATAGAACCTCTAAAAGAACTAGAACGACGTAAGAAGTAACGAATGAAGCGAACAGGACAAAGGCAGATCCCGGAGTCATCGCTACAAAGAACTGAAACCAAGCTAGAGATAGTCACGAGAGGTGAGTCAACATAGTGGGAGACGTACTGGGAAGGGAGAGAATCCACCAAATGGATATCGAGAGTCATTCCAAACGTGCTGCTGATGGCAGCCTTATAACCCGATAGGGTTTGGGCGGACAATGTCTTCTCTGAAAACAGGTGATACAAGAAAAGAACAAAGTCCATGGACGAAGGACGAAGAGGATCTGTTAGCGATCCTAACAGAAATGAAACCAGGTACGTCACCGAAGATTGTACAGAGTATTTGTACTCAATCGCCTAAAGGAGAGCAGTAGGACAAAGGACCTACTGGAGAAAACTTGTTTCTTCAGTCCCTGACTTATAATTTCCAGGCGGTCAGGTTGGGGACGGATGGATTTTAATGGCCTAGACCTGTCCTTGACTGAATGAGTCTTCTAGACCAGGTGGAGGTGGAGCGGAGGATTCTATAACACCTCCGGAAACCACGGGCTGGTCGGCCAGAAGGGAGTGACGAGAATGAGTAGAGGCGAGTCCCTTGAGGCTTAATCCAGAACCTTGGGAATCAAGGGAGTTGGGGGAAAAGCAAAAGCGAAGGCGCCCGACCATGGAATGGTGAAGGTGTTGAGGGCGATCGCATATTGATCTCTGATCGGAGAGACGTAGAAGGGAAGGTGTCGTTGTGGCGAGTAGCAAACAAGTCGATCCACGGCTTGCCCCACAATTCCCACACGGGCGACAGAGCTTAGTGCGCTATCGTGATGAACGGCTCAGCTAATCGGTTATCACATCCAACTTTCTTTGGACGAACTCTACAGAGAGAGCGATGTCTTGGCTGTATGCCCACAGCAGAATCTTCTCAGCAGCCAAAGACAGGGAGTTTGAACTGGTACCTCCCTAGCAATGTTGACGCTCGTGATAGTCACCCAGAGTCCCTTGAGGCGAGGCGAGAAGTGAAGCAGCGCTAGCCGGATAGTCTCCATCTCCAGCAGGATGATGAGCAGAACTTTGAATTCGGGAGTTCAAAGGCTCGAGATTTCGCTCTCCTCTAAGTGAGCTCCCCATCCTGTTAAAGAGGAAACCGTGAACAGGAAGATCTGAGATCTGAGGATGCGGATCGAAATTGAACAATTGATCCAAGAAACTATTCGCCATTGTTCCACTGCTTGATGGAACCAAGGACCTACAGGAACTGTACTCTCCAGGAGGGAAAGATCTGGAAAGAACGCAGTTACGTGTCTTTGCAGAATACTCTTGTGCGATCCTCCTAGAGGGAGTAGTTCCGCTATGGACTCCATCAGTTCAAGCATTACGGAGACACTGACGTAGTGAAATCGACGGAGTTAGAAGATAGGACTCTAGGGCTTGGGACAGAGTCTGAATCCTATCCTGAGATGGAAGACACAAAAAGGGATGGTTGTGGTGCGGGGGGGTGGGGGGGGGGTTGAAGGGAGGTGGGTGTTAGTGTGTTGTGTTATGATTATATGCAATGCATTCTCTAGCGTATATTCATTTTCATAGAGATGTATGGTGAGGATGCGTGAACCAGTCTGTTAGAAATGTTTGTACGAATGGTGAGTGAAAAGCGCATTGAGTTGCTTTGCAAGATTATGCGCTATATAAGCATTATTCATTATTTATTATTTATTTATTTAAAAAAGGTATAATTGACTCGTCGATAGTCTGAGGGTGAAATGGTACAATTGACTCATCCATTGTCTGAGAGTAAAATTGTATACTTGACTCGTCCAATGTCTGGGAGCAACATTGTATAATTGACTCGTCCATAGTATGGAAGCAACGTTGTATAATTGACTCGTCCATAGTCTGGGTAAAAATTGGCATGATTGACTCGACCATTGTCTGAGGATAAAATTGCATAATTGACTCGTCCATAGTCTGGGAGCAACATTGTATAATTGACTCGTCCAATGTCTGGGAGCAACATTGTATAGTTGACTCGTCCATAGACTGGGTAAACATTGGTATGATTGACTCGTCCATTGTCTGGGAGCAACATTGTATAATTGACTTGTCGATAGTCTGAGAGTAAAATTGTATAATTGACTCGTCCATCGTCTGAGAGCAGCATTGTATAATTGACTCGTCCATTGTCTGGGAGCAATATGGTATAATTGACTCGTCCATAGTCTGGGTAAAGATTGGCATGATTGACTCGTGCATTGAGCACATATTAAGTATGATTATGCAGTGAAATAATTGACTCGTCCATAGTCTGGGAGCAACATAGTATAATTGACTCGTCCATAGTCTGGGTAAAATGTGGCATGATTGACTCGTCCATTGTCTGGGAGCAACATTGTATAATTGACTCGTCCATCGTCTGAGAGCAGCATTGTATAATTGACTCGTCCATTGTCTGGGAGCAATATGGTATAATTGACTCGTCCATAGTCTGGGCAAAGAATTGCATGATTGACTCGTGCATTGAGCACATATTAAGTATGATTATGCAGTGAAATAATTGTACGTTTTCCTGTGTGCACAATTTGCCAATCAAACACCGTACACTATCGAATACACTGAAGCCATCAAAAACAGACAAACACAAATACGCACACAGGCGCTCACGCATAACACACACAACAACATAATTGTCGTATTCATACTGAGTCACTCATGCTGAATCTTGGTAGAAATCAAATCAAAGCGCAGACACACGTTAGCATTCATAACGCATTCAAACAAAAACGTAATACAAAGCGAGCACACACGGATACATAAATAGAATACAGCAGAAACAGACCTAAATGGCAAGAGAGAGAAGAGAAAGAGAGCAGAGCTTCAATGACGGGGGAACAGGTGGGTTTTGATGTTACATTGGAAAGCAGAGAGGATCAGTCGCTGACGGAGGTAAAAAGGAAGTTTGTTCCAGGAGGTCGGTCCTGAGACAGCAAAAGAGCGCCGACTAACAGTTGAAAGCTTATACCTAGGAATCTGGAGAGAAAGAGGGTCAGAAACTGAACGTAAAGTGCGACCTGGCGTCTAAATGGAAATATTGTCGCAGACACACACACACAAACACACACGCGCGCGCACACGCACACACACACACACACATAGAAACGTTAAGACACAGTTACTTGGGGATGTACCCTGACCAAGTGAATTTCCATTATAAACACATTCTAGTCCAGCCCCTCCAGAAACATAGCTACGTTCCTTGCTATGTGGAAGTAATGTTCGGAAACAGCAGACGGATGTATGACACTCACCACACAGGCAGAAGGGTCCCAAATCGCTCTGGTATCATCCCACACCCTGCAGGTGTCGGAGAAGCCCATGTACAGGTAGTAGAACGTGCCGTTGGTGTTGCCAGTCCCGCCACCACTGTCGCCTGTGAGGCCAGGAACACAGCAACATGTAGATCACTTACATTAAGGGAGTGTCACATTAGACGAGGTCTCGCTCGTCTTGCGCAACACCAAGGTCTCGGCTTAACCCTTTCACCGCAAGCCATTTCTCAGCCTAAAAATACCACTAAACTTAACTGGGTAGAGAAAAACAAATCTGCAATATTGCAAATTCCTCTGAGACATATATAACATTAGGCCTATCCTTACCTCCCAAAATTAAGAAAATATGGTCTTTGGATAACAGGCCCTGAGTTGATGCCTTTTAGTGACATGGGTGTTAAACCATTGTGGTGCTATAATACGACATTGGCTGTGAAAAGGTTAGAAATGTCAAAGTACCGTAACTGAGCTAAGTATACTGTTGATCAACTATGCTACTATAACTAGCAGCTTTATGTAAGCATATTTAGTTTATACTAGGCTTAAAAACACCACACACACGCACACACCGTAACTGAGCTAAGTGGTGTGGAGAAACTCTGCGGAGAGCTGGACAACAGAGGGTCTTCAGAGAAGAAGCCCCTCTTGGTCAAGTGTTTCGGCCCTGGGGGGCCGGGCCGCACCCAGGTCATGAATCTGGGTGCCCCTCTGCTGTCACCACTTTTTCTTTTTTTTTCCCAGGAGCTGCCGGGATTTGAACCCACACCAGTGACCCATCGTGAGTCCAGGTGGGGTACCAAGCCATTTCCTTGTATATTTGTTGATCTTGGCTTCCATGGCTTCCACGGTGATGGTGCAGATGTCGTATATCAGTAGTGGCCAGAGGAGCTTTGGTATCAGCATGAACTGCATACTGTTGATCAACTATACTGTTGATCAAGTATACTGTAACTATGCTACTATAACTAGCAGCATTATGTAAGCAGATTTAGTTTATACTAGGCTTAAAAACACCACAAACACGCACTCACTCACCAGTATCATTTCCCGCCGATCTTCGCTCTCTGTAGTGAACTGATTCTGTAACAAATTTCAACATCACCAAATACTCAGGACACAGAAAACCAACCCAGAAAACCAACTGTATAGCTGAAAACAATAATACAATACAACTCTGATATGAATGCAAGTGCGAGAGGAAACTTTTCCTCTGTTGATTAAAAGACAACGAAAAATAGCGAGATGTCAAAACAAATCTTTTAAAACCTGAAATCAAAGGCGGGTATCACTTTACCCCTTGTATTATATTTTAAGCGATTCCTGGAAAATGCATATACGATTATGATTTTCGATTATGTAAATCCGCTGGAATTGGGGAAAATCACAGTTAGAGTTTAGTCATTTCGTGAATGACTGTCACTCTCAAATCACAGGCATCTGCATTGGCTGCAGCCAAGGGGATTGGTTGGCCTTTGGGGACCTTCCACAACGCCAGCTGTTCTCAAGTCCATTTGGCAAAAGAGTATTGGGCCGTCCGCTGGGTAATGCATCTCTACTACAAACGAATTTTAACCCAGTTATCCAGAATAGCAGGTGCCTTCTCTGCTATCATGAGGATACGACTGAGCAACTGGCACACATTCCCTTATTTACAACACGCTCATTGTTGTTCAAATTATTACACAAACATATCCTGGTTCTCGTTCTCTTCTAATACAACTCCGCAAAAGCAAACCACAGCCAAACACTCACCCACACCGATAAACACACACACACACACACAACACACACACACATGCACGCACGCATATACGCACGCACGCACGCACGCGCGCACACGCACGCGCACACGCACACGCACACACACACAGACACACACATACCCCTCCCACCCACACACACATTCACCCCACACCTACAACACACACACACACACGCACACATCAACACACAAGATTCAAGAAGAAGATTCAAGAATTTTAATCCTTTGACCATAAAACTCAATCAAAACCGCAAAAAAATTCAAAAGTAACAGCGAAATGTCAGTTTTTGGTGAGCAGTGAAAGAAACACTCTTTTAAATTATCTTTCCAAATTTTAGAAATTTACTTAAATTTAAACATATACGTCGTCCTTTTTTAAACATGCTACAGAAACTGAAAACGGATTTGGGTTTCAGAAATTTCTTAGGAACATATTTTTCAGGAAGTTCATTGTAATTTGGACATTCCATTATACAATGAAATTCGTCTCCTATCTCGCTCATTTCGCAATTACGACAAATACGTAATTCTCTTGGAACATTATAGTGTCTTCCAACTTCAATAGGCAATTTATGATTGCTGCATCGAAACTTGAATAAAGATATAACATAAACATCTAGTAAGGTTGAAATGTAATGTTCCCTTCCAAAGCCTGTCTTAACATTTTTATAAAATAAGCATTTACTACTGTTCTCAAGAGAATTACGCCAGGCACGAATATACACAGAGCGACATATTTACCTGTTTCTTCTTCCACAGATCTTCGTTTTCTGCTGTTACTGGACGAATCTGTGCCAAAGTCAACTTTCGGATTAGATACGTGTCATTACACAAAAGTTGTGAAAAAATAAGCATATAATACATGACAAACATATCTTCTTGTATTCTTCTTATTAAAAAGTGTCCTTTTGGACATTAGTAGCACGCAAGGGAAACAAACCAAAATGGCTGTTAAACAGCATGCAAATCAGATCAGTTTGTACGAATATCCCTAAGTTCCAATTGTGTGGTACATGACGTTTTCATACCTTAATTTGATCAAAAGGTTTAAGTAAGTAATCGATTTTTATATCTTTTGTTATGATTTTCTAAAACGAAACACACTCTGGACGTCTCTAAAAAGCCTAGCAGTAAAATTTTGTGCCGGGCCAAAAATCTATTCGGAAACATTGTAATTACATTTTCCAGCAATAATAGGCCTACAATCTTTGGAACTGAACAAATAAGTTAAAACAAGAAGTAAAAAAAAAGCCCAGATTTAATGCCGAGTGTAGCCTTAATTCAAGGGTAAGTGACTCAAGTGGGGGCCTCACCTGCTGCAAACAGAGCGAATCCCACGAAAACCCTACCCGGAGACAGAAACCCCGGGGGAACGAAGAACTTGAAGATGGGCCCGTCCACTTCATCACCTGCAATCCATCCATCCATCAATCAAATAACGTGACTTGCATATCACTGTGTTGCCATGGGGGAAGGGTGAAAAATAGCAACGTGCATGGTCACCATTATCAAGATCAAGATTCAAGAGATCAAGAGATCAAGATTCTTTAATCAGCCAATGCACCGTAATACAAAGGAAATCGTTTTGGTTTTGCACAAGACATCAGTTTGCATGGGGAAAGGGTGAACAATAGCAACATGCATGGTTACCATTATCACTGTTTGCCACGGGGAAAGGGTGAACAGTAGCAACGTGCATGGTGACCATTATCGCTGTGTTGCCATGGGGAAAGGGTGAAACATAGCAACGTGCATGGTGACCATTATCGCTGTGTTGCCATGGGGAAGGGTAAAAATAGCAACTTGCATGGTGACCATTATTGCTGTGTTGCCATGGGGAAAGGGTAAAAAATAGCAACTTGCATGATGACCATTATAGCTGTGTTGCCATGGGGAAAGGGTAAAACAAATAGCAACTTGCATGGTGACCATTATCGCTGTGTTGCCATGGGGAAAGGGTAAAACAAATAGCAACTTGCATGGTGACCATTATCACAGTGTTGCCATGGGGAAAGGGTGAACAATAGCAACGTGCATGGTGACCATTAGCTCTAGATACTCCTTGCTCCTTGTTCTGTGTCTCTTTCGTTCTTCCTTTCCTATTCATCTATTGTCCCTTTTGTATGCAAGTTGTGATTGTATTAACACAATAGTATTTTTACCAGTCGCGAAGCGAGACTGGTATTGTTTTCACTTTGTCCGTCCGTCCGTCCGTCCGTGTTCAAATTTGCTCAAAATGCATATTTCGGTGTAAAATGGCCTCACATAGAGTTATCAGTGTGTTTCAACAACAAAAACAAAGGTTTGTTTGTCCGTCTGTCTGTTTGTCTGTTTGTCTGGGACAGCGATAACTCGAGAACGCTTGGATATATCAACATGAAAATTTACAGGTGGATACTAGGGGTCAACAGCTTGGACAAGATCGAATTTGAGCAAAATCGGGTTAGCGGTTAAGGGTTTAAGTTAAGATTAGGGTTAGGGTTAGGGTTAGGGGTGCAAGCATGTGTCGCGACTGGGTCAGTTTACGCAAATACTCTAGTATACCTTGTTTACTTTTGTATACATTTATGGTTTAATGTGTGTGTGTGTGTGTGTGTGTGTGTGTGTGTGTGTGTGTGTGTGTGTGTGTGTGTGTGTGTGTGTGTGCGTGTGCGTGCGTGCGTGCGTGTGTGCGTGTGCGTGTGCGTGTGGGGGGGGTGGGGGGTGTGGGGGTGCGTCTGTGTGTGTAGTAGTAGTAGTAGTAGTAGTAGTAGTAGTAGTAGTAGTAGTAGTAGTAGTAGTAGTAGCAGTAGTGGTAGTAGCAGTAGCAGTAGTAGTAAAATGATATCGCACATCAAAAGAATACTTACTCGAAGGGACTTCATCATCGGATACTATTACACCTTCGACGTGGATTTCGGACCTGAAATGAAGAAAAGAAGCCTACGTACAATAAACACGCTTGAATAACGCACAACCCAACAGATAGAGAGACAAACAATCAAAAACAAATGGAAACCAACTATCATAGACAATCAATGAACAACTCTCTTGCCATTCCACACAACAACAACTTCTGTGTTCCCTGCCTTTCCCTCTCTACCCCATATATCCTTACTCACTCAACACTTCAAGAAAGAAGACACACTACCCAAAACAAAACGAACCTTAAACCAAATTCCACCCCATCCCATTTAAAGCTTACAAAATAAAGTACAGCATCAAACACTCAAAAAAACAGCAAGTTATTTGAAATAAAGACATCCCAGTTCTGCTATGTCGACAATAACTGATTAAGGATGTATTGCCTGATGTATTGTCCTGTGTTTTCACTTGATCCAAAACAAAATAGAGTCGCTCTCGTAAACAAAAGCCTTCTAGAAAACGATCGTATTGCAATAATTACAAGCCACTGGTTTTTAGTCCACAAACCGCATACTATTTTACCAGCACATTGGTGCAAAATTAGTGACTGAAAACGAGTAGAAAATCAACAATTACCTTTTTTTTCTTCAAAGTAGTCAATAAATACAAATTTTGTTGTCATTTATTTTGGAAAACGTGCGCATTATTGTCACACCGCTCATACCGTGTCGTTTTGCTCGTGTTCTACATTTCTACATCCTCTTGTTTCGTCACACACACACACACACACACACAAAACACACACACACAGACACACACACACACACACACACACACACACACAGACACACACACTCTCTCTCTCTCTCTCTCTCTCTCTCTCTCTCTCTCTCTCTCTCTCCGACACACACATATGCATGCGCGCACACACACATACACACACACGCATCTCACTCTCACAATCACCTGTCACTAGTAGGCGGGCGTAACGACCTCAAATAAGCCACGGCTCTGACGAACTCTGACGGGACCCTAATAAAGAGCACAATCGTAGCTGACCCGGACCTCAGGTTGATAATATGGTACAGCCAGCCATCAAAGCCGTCTGTGGTGTCCTCAGAGCTGTACAGGGTCATCTCAGGAACTGGGGTGGCCTGGCCCCGGTTCAGGCTGATCGTAGCCGCACCCACGGAGTTGCTCACGTTGACCGTTACCACTGCAGAGGTCACTTCGTAGGCCGACTGGTCACTGGACGGGTACATGTTTTTGTTGCTGCATCGTACCTGGAGGAGTGGTGTAGAGGGAGGTGACACGGTGCGTGATACTGGGCTATGTATTGTTCAAATGTATAGTGTTGTGATTTTAGTCCTTCAGCCAGCCCCTCAAATCAAAAGGGTCGGTACCACTCATAGTGGCAAGTGTTATCATATATTTTTGTAATCGTCTATGTCCCTAGATGTCAGAAAATCATGATAATGTTGTGAACGTGGCAGCTTTCTGCCTGTTATCACATTATTTCTAACCCATTTCCTAACGCGTCGAGAACGCACACCGTGATCAAGCTCTGTTCTCCCAGAGCCTACACTATTGAAGATAGAAAGACAATTATTGAACACAAAATATGTATAAGAGAATGCTAAACAACTTTTGTTCTTATAAGTATATCACATTATTATTCATTCATGAAACGTAGTGGCACTCTGAGGATTTCACAACACATTCACACAAAATTCGTCACGTTGTCTTTTGTCAAAGCTAACTCGTTAGATATAGGAAGACACTTTATGAAGCAAAACAAAGCGCAAGGGACTTGTGAACAACTTGTATTCTCATGAAGCTATCAAAATGTTGATCATTTCGGAAAAGCAATCACATTTGTGAGTGTCATCAAAGATTACGCAACACGACAAAATCCTCAGTTCGTGTTCTGCTTTGTCTAAATGATGATCGGTGACTTCCACGAAGACGTTGGACAAGTGACATCCCAAGCTTTGCTGGACAACCCAGTTGTGCATCAGATACTTGACCTTTGGGATGAATATCTTCAACATCTGCGTCATGACAACGGGGATCTGTCAGCATTTTGGATGACCTATGTTGACATGGTTGAGGATATTTTACTGGGCCTTCTGTGATCATCTCGGGAAGGAAACTGGGACTTGCATCTACACGCAATTCTTTCCATGATCCCGTGGTGCTTCTCGTATGATAAACTGAACTACGCAAGATTTATTTCTGTGTACTATGCTGAAATGACCAACTTAGCAACAGACCATCCTGAGATCTATGAAGAGTTTCAGAAGGGCAACTTCTCTGTGCATCTACCCATTTGGACGCATTCCTGTGGACCAGACCACTGAAGTGACGGTGAAGTGACGGTGAACAAGGACACACAAACTGTAGGAGGCACAGCCCGATTCAGTTTAAAGACTGGAGCAGTGAGCCGATACTACCTCACCGCAGAATACAGAAGTGAATTCTTGACAAGGCTGAGAAACATGGTTCACTTGAGCAAGCATGGATTTGAGCATCCTGAACTTCAGAACACTAGAATCAAGAAAGATGAACAAGCTGTCAGTGCTGTTGTTGAGACGCTTACAAGCTGGGTCAATCCCTTTGAAACCAATGTGGACATCCTGGCTACAAGCATCAAGAAAAACATCCCACTGGCTGAAGCTGTGCCTGCCCAATCAGCAACGATCATCGATGGCATGGCCCTTGTACAACGCTTGACCCCTGATGCCCAGCAGACCACCTTTGATGACATCGCAGAACAGATCTTTTTCTTGTATCCCCCGGCCCACCATGGCCATGAAGGAGGCTTCATTTAGCAGAAGGATTGACATCGTGTTTGACACGTACCGAAAAAAGTCCATCAAATACGCAGAGAGAACAAACAGGGGTGCAGAACTCGGCCTGAAGACACAAGACGTGACACCAGGACAGATGATCAAAAAGTGGCGAAGGTTCTTGACACAAGATGCAAACAAAACCAGCTTCATCAAATTTCTCGCCAGTGAGTGGCAAGGAGAGAAGTATAAACAGAAGCTTGCACGGATGAAGAAAGTTCTGTACGTCACTTGTGAGGATGTTTGCTTCCGCACTACTGGACTCCGATGCCGTGAAGTTCTTGAGCTGCAGTGTTCCAGGAAGAGGCGATGGTCGCCGTTGCTTGCTACGCATGATATGCACGCTTCTGAGGACACAGAGTCCTTGTTCTGAACCTTGCCTTTGCTGAGACCATCAGGGCACGTTGTTCCAGAAAACTGGACCACAATAAACCGTACTCACCTGGGACGTGTGTAAAGGATCTTATCGGGATGCATGCGTTAACACAGGGCGACACGTGTGAGTGCTTTCGGGGAAAAGGCAAGCTGGACTTGCCTGAAAATCTTGAAAGGAGATGAAGACGTGAGCGAGCATTCCTTGAACTGAGTGAAAGCTGGGAGTTGACAGGAGAAACTCTTTCA
This sequence comes from Phymorhynchus buccinoides, assembly GCA_017654935.2. Classification (NCBI taxonomy): domain Eukaryota; kingdom Metazoa; phylum Mollusca; class Gastropoda; order Neogastropoda; family Raphitomidae; genus Phymorhynchus; species Phymorhynchus buccinoides. The sequence continues at coordinate 945,715 of JAGGCT020004139.1, forward strand.
ACGCCTAGAAAGGTTCACATGTATTTGTTATCGGACACAAGCGACCAAGTGGATGTGAATGATCTACGATACCACATTGAGGTATTGTGACAAAAGAATGGTTGAGGGTGAATCTCATCAGCTTCCACCGTGCAAGACTGCTTCTGAAAACATGCAAAGCGAGCCAACTTCAGTCAGGACGATGGCGCGGAGCTTGTATCATGATCCTGATGACTCAGTCCAACTCAGAGGGATGGAAGGTGGCAAACCAAAATGAACAGACGGAGTTGTGGGACTGGATGGACGGTCAGGCCCGCGCCTGAAGCAGTCATTGAACTCTGGCCTGCAAAGCACAAGGGCAGCACTGCGGACATGCTACGTGCATGACAAACATGGTCTGAAAGTTTCCGAATGTGATGTGCAAACTGAAGGAGTGTGACAACCAGCCTGTGGATTATGATCTGGAGGATATGCCGAGCTTGCAACGATGATGACTTTGAAAATGACCGGTCTTGTGAATAATAAATTGATGCAAGTATCCAGCTGGAAAATGAAAGACATTCTTTGTTCTTTTATGTACGCTTCAGTTGGACAGATTAGTTCCTGTTACAAACAAGTGAGGACTAAAGAAATAAGTGTCATGTTGTTCAAGCCAGTGACAAGTGTACATGTGCTGTGTGCAAATAT
>JAGGCT020004139.1:946880-976045 GCA_017654935.2 Phymorhynchus buccinoides
TTTTAGTTACTGTTATCAGCTTGTCTTCCAAACCTTTGACAGATCTATGCAATATGTTCAGTCAATCACTCATTCATTGTATTGCTTTGCTTTTGTGAATGTTATTATTATATAATACAGAAATGATTATTCGTTTTCGTTATTTCTTTTTGTAATCCCATCCCATCTGACATTGTCCAGATTAACTAAACTCTGATCGCCTTGGCTTAAGGGCTGTACTAGACAAATTGATATAGCTTGAACACAAGGCTACATCAAATGTTGTTATGCTATGCATAGTCATGCAGTATTGTCTTTTAGTCATGGGAAAAAAAAACGAGCTCCTTAGCTTAACATCATCAGTCTCACCAACATCCTCTGTGGTCGAGTGTGGCTGCCCACGAGGCGGGTAAATCAACATGGTGCTCACACATAATAATCTCATTATAAACCATATAACATTACCAACACTCAAAAACAATTGCATACATACTGCTTAGCTGGAGAAACATAACGTTAAACGCTTGTTACCATAGTAACCAAAAAGAGAAGCACCTCCGTGACAGTAGCCTTACCTCCCCTGATACTCTCCTGTCACGGTGGCTACTTCCTGCTTCAACCTCATTCCACCATTTTCCATGCTTGATAGCTGAGAAGTACGTTTTTGCTCTACCCACTTTGAAGCTTCCCTTTTCTTTGGTGGGTTTGTTCCGGTCTTAATTCTCTCTTTTGGCTCAGGCTTTCTCAATTTCTGTAGTCAGCTAGTTTGTAGAAAGTTCTTTCTTCTTTTTGAAGAAATTTTTGTAGACTGAATTTTTGAATCAGTATTGTTCAGCCTGTCCGGTTTTTCTCCGGCTTGACTGACATTTTGATTTTATTTTCGTGTTGACTTTTTACTTTTTCTGTTGTGATTTTTGGTTGTATTTTTGTTTATGCAACTAGCAGTTCGTGGGTTTAAATTGCCTAAGGTTTTGGCTATTTTCTCATCAATTATCATGTCGGAAAAAGGTAAACGCTCCTCGTCGAGTGGTTCCAAGAAGTCGGTTTCTCATAAACATTCTTCATCGGAAGTGGTTCGGGACAGCCACAAGGGGCGTTCCGTTACTCCCCCTTTGTCTTCTTCCAAGAGGTCGGATAAGAAACTTCCTTTTTCTTCATCCAAATCGGACTCTCAATCCAAAGTTGTCTCCCCTTCTTTGGCCCGGTCTTTGGTTCCTCCAGAAGTTAAATCGGTCAAACCTGAACCTACTTCGTCGGAGCATCCTCTCCTTGTCCCAGCTTCTAGTCCTATCACACCCTCACCAGAACTGTTTGATTCTTTTGTTAAACACCTTCAGTCTAGCGGTCTCATTGTGTCTTTACCAGCTGTCACCAATTCTGCCTCCCCGGCTGGGGAGGACAATCCTCTTTTGTTTTCAGCGCAGGTTCCTCTGTCACCGCCTAGGCTTGTCCCTCACGAAGACTACCACGAGGACTATCCTGAGGACTATTACGAGGACTTTCAGCTGACGTCCCCTAGGTCCGTGGTCGCCGCTCGTGCTGCCCGGTCCCCTCATCGTGACGACGCCTACCGCCGTACGCCACTCAGGGTCCAGTCGGCTTCCAGGGAGGTCTACCCCTCCACCTCGGGCCACGGTTCCTCCTTGGTCCCTTGGTCTCCTTCGGTCCCCTCTTCACGTCGTGGGAGGGTCTACACCGAACAGGAGTTCGAAGACACCACGGAGGGTGTAAGTAGACGGCCCGTCTACGCGGTCAGGGCATCGCGGTTCTCCCCCCTTGTTGGGGTTAACCTGCACCGCCCAGGCGAGAGGTACTTCCCCGATCGCGGGTCGTATGTTGGTCGTGTCTCAGCCCCTGGGCTTCGTCTCGCCAGATTCGAACGCCCCAAGCACGTAAGCCCAACTTCTCTCGGCCTCCATGAGAGGGTCAGTCGATGGGGTAGTGACACTCCTGACCCTCTCCATGACCGCCCGGTTGAGGCTTCCACATCCGTGGTTCACCCCTCCCCGGCTCGACAGCGAAGGTCTGCACTGTCTGCCTCCAGGACCGGCCATCCACCCGGGTTCCGGCCCTCAGTGCTAGGGGGAGGCTCAAGACTGGAACGATCTCGTCCTCCCCTCCGGCGGGAACCCTCCTCCACACGCCCACCGCGGTCCCAACACCGTGGCAGGCGAGTTGACCTCTCACGTTTCCCCGATTCACGCGGCTACCGTTCCACGGCGCCGCCAAGTCCATCTGCAGTGGTGGACCTCTCTCCGGCCAAACACCGGTACGTCCACAGGATCCCCCTCGAGGCTCCTCCCTCTGAGGATGAGTTCTCAACACCGGGCTTTGCCACAGAGGGCTCGTCTCCACGGCCCGACCCGGATCTAGCACGTGCTGTCTCCCCTGGTTCGCAACATAGCTCCGGGGATCGTCACTGTTGTGCTCAGCAAGAGGATTCTTCCTCACAACGGGCCTCTTCCTTGTCCAAGGGAGATCTTCTCAAATTAATTTATCCTGTTTGTGAAGATGTCTGCAAGTCTACGTCGACTCCATGCACGTCGTCTACTAGGGTTGTGGTTTCCTACAAGAAGCCTAAAGAGCCACTGCGTTTCAAGTGCCCGGACTCTCTCCTTCACTCTTTGGATAAGGCTGAGATCACGCTGCTTACGGGGAAACTCCCCTTAGATCAGCCCTCTGACTCGGATCAAGACGTCGAGATCGACTCTTCTTCGGCCTCTGGTTCGTTCAAGATCCCTAGATTTGTGCCTCCGTTCGCCCTGTCGTCTGGCGTTCTTCCCTTCGAGAACTTTTCTATGCCTTCGAAGTCTCAGTGTTCGAAACTTCGTTTGATGCATCAGTCTCCGGGAAATTTGAATCTCATCCCTTCGACGGCGAGAACACTGGAGTCTTCCTTGTCGGACTCACTCAGGGCCTGTGCCGTCACGTCATCGCTCCACCAGTCAATCTCTCAACTCATTGGCATCTCTCCGTCTCTTAAGCCGGAAGAATTCAGACTGTATGAGAACATTGATGAGTCAACTCTGGGATCTCTCATCTCGCTTCAGACTGACGCTCTCTCCAGCGAGATGGACGTTGTTGCAGCTCTTCGTGTTCAAGTCGCTGCTCTGCGCCGGGATCATGTCCTCGACTCCTCCCACATGAGATTTGCGAAGGAAGAGAAAGAAAAGCTTCGCTCTCTTCCCCTCCCTCCCAGTGGCCTGTTCGGCAACAAACTGTTGGACTCCTCCGTCGACTCGGCCAACAAGCGCAAGGCGGAACTCTCAAGAAGTGCTCATGCAGGCGGTGACTAAACGTTTCCGCTCTGAATCTTCTTCGCAACGCCTTCAACTATCTGCACCTAGGCCGTCACGCCCTTTCAGGAGCTCCTTCAGAGGTTCATTCTCAGGCCGTCGTGTCTTCAGGGCCCAGTCCTCTTTCTCTCGCGGTTCCTTCTCCAGAGGAAGGCCTTCCTCTTCTAACGGAGGTAGGGCTTCGGGTCCTCCAAAACCCCAGAACAAGCAGCTTTTTCGTTAGGGCCCGTGCCCTCCGAAGAAGTTCCAGCTGTTTCTACTTCCTGCGTGGGCGCTCTCAGCGCCGCACTACCAGCTTGGCTGAGATTAGTAGACAACAGCTGGATTCTTCGGGTGGTACGGGCAGGGTTTTGGTTTCTGTTCCTCAAGGAACCAAACCTTTCGCGTACTCCGATCGTGTTTCCACCCCCGGTGGATCCGGAGAGACTCTCCATTCTCCAAGCAGAAGTCGATTCTCTTCTGCTGAAAGGGGCTGTAGAACTGATTCACAACCCAGGTCCAGGCTTCTACTCCCGTCTTTTTACTGTCCCCAAAAAGTCGGGAGGATTCAGGCCAGTCCTGGACCTCTCCCCTTTGAACAAGTTTATCAAACCGGTCAAGTTCAAAATGGAGACAGCAGCCTCCATTCGCGCTGCCATTCAGCCCGGAGATTGGGCCACATCGATAGACTTAAGAGATGCTTACTTCCACATTCTCATCCACCCTTCGAGGCAGAAGTTCCTCAGATTCGTTTGGAACGGAAAAGTTCACCAGTTCAGGGCACTCCCCTTCGGGTTATCCCTTGCTTCCTGGATTTTCACAAAAGTCACCAGGGAGTTAGCGGCTCTGGCGAGGGCAAAGGGTATTCGCCTTCGCGTTTATTTGGACGACTGGCTCATTCTGGGGGCCGGCCAATCGGTCTCCCTGTCTCACACCCATCAACTAGTCGATCTGTCTCGTTCGCTCGGTTTCCAAATCAACGAGAAAAAGTCAGATCTGACTCCAAGACAACAATTTCGCTATCTAGGGATGCTAATAGACAGCGTCAAGTTTTGCGTTTCACCAACGCCCGAGAGAATCCAGTCTCTCACACAAACTTTGGACTCTTCTCTCGCGGCCCCCTCAATCACCCTGCGTCAATGTCTAAGGATTCTGGGTCTGATGGAATCCATGGCGGAGCTTCTCCCTTTGGGAAGGCTTCACAAGAGGAATCTACAGAGACACGTGACAAACTTTTTTCAAGACCTCTCACTACTCGACAATTCAGTCCCAGTCGGCCCTTGGCTACACCAAGCTGTGATTCAGTGGCGATCTGTGACTTGGCTCCACAGTTCGGTACCTCTTCGTGTGCTCAGAAAGCAAGTCTTCCTCTTCACAGACGCTTCAAAGGATGGCTGGGGAGCTCATATCGACGACGACGAAGTCTCGGGAGTTTGGACTCTAGAGCTCTCTCTCCTTCACATCAACCTGTTGGAGATGGAGGCCATCCGCCTCGCTCTTCTGCACTTCTCGGAGCGGCTTCGGGGGGTCTGGGTCACTGTGACGAGCAACAATACAGCATGTCTCTCTTACCTCCGACGCCAGGGGGGCACCAGATCGACGTCGCTGTCGCTCGCTGCCAAAAACATCCTGCTGTGGGCCCACAGCCAGGATATTGCCCTTTTGGTGGAGTTCGTGCCCAGCAAACTCAACGTTATTGCAGATCAGCTGAGCCGTTCCAGTCAAGTCCTGGCGACGGAATGGACAATTGCACACCAGTCCCTTCAACCAGTGTGGGACCTCTGGGGAAAACCTTGGCTCGACCTCTTTGCGATGCGCCACAACTCTCGCCTCCCTCTCTTTGTGTCCCCGGTCAGGGATCAACAGGCCTTCGCTCGAAACGCTTTCACCATTCCTTGGATGAACGTCTTCGCTTACGCCTACCCTCCAACCACTCTGATCCCCAAAGTGTTGGAGAAAGTGACAAGAGACGCTCCTCAACTGATCCTCATCATGCCCTTCTGGCCAACCAGTGCTTGGTTCCCGGAGGTGTTGACATTGGCGAAAGCGCCACCGCTCCACCTCCAACTCAGCTCAAAGACGTTGGTTCAACCAAGATCAGGAATAGGGCACCCAAACCCAGACGTGCTCAGGCTGACCGCCTAGAAACTGTGAGGCAGGGTCTCAAGAGACAAGGTTTTGCTACTCGTTCTATCGACCTCTTGCTTACCTCGAGGAGGCAAAGCACTAACGCTCTGTACAATCTTCGCTGGCGTGTTTGGTACAATTTTTGTAGAGAGCATAAATTTGACCCTCTTCACCCGTCTTCGGCTGAGTTTGTTCGTTTTCTGGCTTTCCTTTTCACAGAAAAGGATTTGTCCGCAAAGACTATTTCGGGTTACAAATCGGCCATCAGTAGTACCATTTCTCTAACCCTTGGTTCTCGTTTGGTGTCAGCTTTGTCCTCACCTTACGTGACTCATTTCATTGATGCTGTGAAACTAAGAGCTCCGTCGTGCTCCATTCGTTTCCCTCAGTGGGATCTCTTTTTGGTTTTGAATTATCTGCGTGATAAGTGTGAACCCTTGGACAAACTCTCGCTTAAAGTTCTCACGTACAAGACTTTGTTTTTGATAGCCCTTGCTTCCACACGTAGAGTTAGCGGCATTCACTCCCTTAGTGGCCTCTCTGGAGATATTGAGTTTGATCCCTCTGGCTCTATGGTCTCTCTGTCGTTCCTACCAGAATTCAGAGCTAAGACCCAACCGGGTGATGTAGACTCTCCTCATGTCAATATCCCTAGCCTAGACTCTATCATCTGTGACGACGATTCTGAGATTTGTAATTGCCCAGTTCGTTGTTTAAGGTTCTATCTTAAGCGCACCAGCTCCTTCAGGGGCTCGAGGAGACGCCTTTTCCTCTCGATCAACCGGAAATATAACAAAGACATTTCTAAGGGTACTATCTCTAGATGGTTGGTCGAGACGGTTAAGTTAGCATACTCTAACTCTAGCTCCTCTCTTCCGGACAACCCCATCAGAGCTCATGAGGTGCGGGCTGTCAGCGCTTTTCTGGCGATAACCAAGGGCGTCCCGCTCTCCAAGATCCTGGAAGCGGCGACCTGGCGCTCAGTGAACACCTTCCTGAATTTCTACCTCCGGGATGTGTCCACCGAGAGGTCCGACAATTCGTTCGCCATTAAACGAGTTGTCGTGGCCCATACTCCCATCTCCTGCTAATGTAAGTTTTTACGTTTTATTCTCTTCTTTGGTAAGCCAATGCTTTGGCCTATGGGGGAAAAGAGATTGGAGTATCTGTGAGGTATTTATGTGATGTTTTTTCATGGAGTTTTATGTATGTACTTTTCATTCTTAGTACTTCTCGCTCCCAATGTGATTGCATAGCATCACCCTCCTCCGCGTTGGTATTCTGCAATTGTTTTGAGTGTTGGTAATGTATGGCTATAATAGATTGGTAGATTTTATATTAATCTTACTATCTATATAACTAAATACTTACCAACACTCAAATCAACCTAAGGTTCCTTCCCATCCATCCCTCCTGATGCTGATGGAAAATGGGGAATGAGGTTGAAGCAGGAAGTAGCCACCGTGACAGGAGAGTATCAGGGGAGGTAAGGCTACTGTCACGGAGGTGCTTCTCCTTTTGGGTTACTATGGTAACAAGCGTTTTAACGCTTATGTTCTTCCAGCTAAGCAGTATGTATGCAAATTGTTTTGAGTGTTGGTAAGTATTTAGTTATATAGATAGTAAGATTAATATAAATCTACCATTCTCATCCCTAGCTGATGTATTTATACCATAGTGTTCAAGTCCTTCGGCTATTCGCGGATGATCCCTGGAGTCTTTTAGCCATGGTACGACAACAACAACTAAACTCTGTGAATTGTGAATTGAATCTCCCTCTCAGGCCTTCTCCACCCCTTCCCCCTTCTCACTCCCTTTTTCTCTTCATTGTCACGTTGTGTGCTGACGTGTTCATTATTCTGCCTTTCATAATAATAACTATTGAGAACATTCGTTATTGGATTTTATGTATAATTCTTTGTCCATTTCTTTGTTCATTTCCAGCACAAGTCAGGAGGACTCTGGCACTCCGGATGCTGAAGGGCAAAAAAGGTTTGAATCTTCTTTTTTTCTTTTATTCTTGATAATTCCTGCCCCCCCTCGTTTTCCCCATTTGGTTGTAGTCATGTTTCTTTTGCATAATCTATGTTCTTTTCTACCCTGTATTTTTGTTTTAGGCCATGTACACACATAAGCGGATATTCCATGCGGAAACCCGTGCGCAATCCATAAATAAGTGAAACAAAGAAGGGAAAAGATTTGCGCACGTGTCCGAATTTCCCCTATATGCGTAAACGTTTATCCTTCTTTCTTCCACTTATTTAGGGTTTTCCGTACGGAACTTACGCGTCTAATGTGAACCCTGCCTTAATCATAGATGTGTCTACAGACATAGGTGTGTCATCATAGATGTGTCTACTGTGTTTTCTTCCCTTATATTTTTCGTATTGTCATTTCATAGATGTGTTTACAGAACACACGTATCATATAGTATGTTGCTTGGAAAATAAATCTGGTTGTAATGTTAAAATTATGTGTGTAAGCAACAAAGCTTTTCCCCTTTTATATTGTTTTATTCGTTCTGTTGTCATAGTGGTCTCTGCTTTCAACTGTCTCCCCCTCCCCCCCCCCCCTCCTTCCCTTCTCTCTCTTGCTATGCCATCCCCTGTCTACCCACATGATGCCTTGCCCTTGGCACAGTGAACCTCTAACAGTTCACTGCCCCTACGGCCGATAGGCTATGGGACACCTTTACCTTTACCTTTACCTTCTCTTAACGCCAAGGCAATGTTTATGTGTAGAATTAAAGGTGGATATGTGTATGTGCGTGTTTGTGTTTTGCTGTATAGTACACAGCTTCATAAACTTTGATAATAACAATTCCAATTTAGGTACAAGCCAAGGGTACTACAACTGAGTATCAGTCTTGTTTATTCTTTTGTATTAGGTTATTAGGGTACTTTATAGTCACAGAGGCGTCTCTGTGAAATTCGGGTTGCTCCCACCTGGAGAGCGCGTCGCAGCCTGAGGCGCGCCACCCAATTATTTTTTTTTCTTCTGCATTCGATTTTTGTGTGACCGATGAGGAAGTAAAGGGGATTGAGTGGTGGTGGGTTTAAATTTGGACCAAATGACAACTTTTTTCGTTGCCACTGGGATTAACGTGTACTAAGTCTGTCGTGCTTGCTATCTGGAACTCCGTCGCATTGCTTCTGTTCGTCATCTTCTCTCTGAAGACGACACCAAAACTCTATCTCTGCCTTTGTTCTCTCTCGCTTAGACTACTGCAATTCCCTTCTTGCTGGTTGCCCACAAAATCTTCTCGCTAAATTGCAGAAAATTCAGAACAATGCTGCTCGCCTTATACTGAGGTGTTCCAAATTATCTCACTCTACCCCAATGCTTGAATCTCTTCACTGGCTTCCTGTCGGAAGGCGTATCGAATACAAGCTCTCTCTGCTCTGTTACAAATCCCTGAATGGTCTGGCTCCTTCTTATCTCGCTGATCTCCTGAACCTTTACACACCTCTTAGACAGTTACGCTCCTCTTCTCTGACACTTCTCTCCTCCAGATCCCTCGTTACCGCACCCAAGACCCTTGGCGAACGCTCCTTCTCTTTCCAGACCCCCTCCTCTTGGAATAGACTCCCTTTACCTCTCCGTTCTGCCAACTCCCTTCTCTTCATTTAAGTCTTCTCTCAAAACAACTCTTTTCAAATCATAGCCTGCTATATTTCTTTTCACAGTACGGTTGCCCCTTCCATCGCGCGTGTGTTTGTGTGCATGCGTTTTTGTGTTTGTGTGTGTGTGTTCGTGTGCTTGTGCGTGTGCGTGTGTGTGTGCTCAGTGTGGTGCATTCGTGTGTGTGTTTGTGTGTGTGTGTCTGTTTAGTGTGTGTGTCTGTGATTAGTGCGTGCGTGTGAGCGCACGCGCGTGTGTATAATATATTTATGTCATTTATTTATTTATATTGCTTGCCGGTTTATTCATTTATTATTGTAAGCACTTAGGGCTTTTGTTTAAGATTAGGCGCTATAAATGCGAATTATTATTATTATTTATTACATTTTACTAAGTGTATGGGCACACGGGACCTCGGTTTATCTTCTCATCCGGAAAGACTCCACGTTCAGACACGTAAAGCCTAGTGCAAAGTGAGAGGAAAAAAAATCCCCTGTACCCAGGTTCGAACTCGGGTTTACTTGACACAAGGCGAACGCGTTACCTCTGTGCCACTCTACGTCGTTTTCCCCCCTTTTTATGGTGATGATACACTCTGATTTTAATTTAAAAAACTCGATATATTTTGTTCGTTAGTGAACAGTATTTCATCGTTCTATTTCTCAGGACGTAATGCTCGCAGCATCTCCAACCAGTACAGAGAAAGGAGGTTTGAAGGAGGTTTCTTTTACTGCATGCTATCGGTGGAATGGAATATGATACTGTTTTTATTATTTTGTTGGCACATTGATGCTTCCTCTAGTATTTTGTTTTCAGTTGTGATCGAGTGAATGATGAATTGCATGCGTATCCTCTCTCTCTCTCTCATGTTGAGTTCTCTCTCCTCTTCTCATCTCTCTCTCTCTCTCTCTCTCTCTCTCTCTCTCTACTCTCTCTCTCTCTCTCTCTCTCTCTCATCTCTCTATCTCTCTCTCTCTCTTCTCCTCTCTCTCTCTCATCTCTCTCTCTCTCTGAATCTCCTCTCTCTCTCTCTCTCTCTCGTCGCCATGATCGCCTCTCTCTCATCTCTCTTCCTCTCTTCATCTCTCTCTTCTCCTCTCTCTCTCCTCTCTCTCTCTCTCTCTCCTTCTCTCTCTCTCTCTCTCTCTCTCTCCGGTCTCTCTCTCTCTCTCTCTCTCCTCGCTCTCTCTCTCTCTCTCTCTCTCTCTCTCCCTCTCTCTCTCTCTCTCTCCTCTCTCTCCCTCTCTCTCTCTCTCTCTCTCTCTCGTCTCTCTCTCTCTTCTCTCTCTCTCTCGTCTCTCTCCTCCTCTCTCTCTCTCTCTCTCTCTCTCGGCTCCATCTTCTCTCGGGCGAACATGGACAAGGAGGTAAAAAAATTGTTGAGAGTGAGATTAAGCAATGTGGAGAAAGAGGTGAAGAACGTGGAGAAAAAGCTGTCAGACAAATTTGATGGTGTTGAATCGAAAGTTTCAGAAGTACAACAAGCTGTACAAGCACTGACTGTATCCCTGAACAACCAAACTGAAGCCATCCACCGACTGGAATCCAAGCACAACGAGATGAGCGCCACTATTACAACCTTGTGTAAGGAGGTAGCAGACACCAAACAAACTGCGCGAGAAAACCAGTCAGCCGTGAGACAGCTGGATCAGAAGCAGGACGAGATGAAACGGACCATAGAAAACCTTGAAGATGAAATCGACCGCCTGTGAAGGCTTCTCTCGTCGCAACAACGTCAAGATACTCGGTATTCCAGAGTCAGGCGAAGGTACTGTGCCAGAGGATTGCTCTAGTAAAGTGAAACATGTGCTGACCACTTTTGCTCCTGATGTAAAGTGGGAAGACGATACGATCGATAGGGCACACAGGCTGGGAAAACGTAACCCATATAACCCCAGACCTAGGCCAATACTTGCCAAATTTCAGAGATGGGGAGACGCGATGAAATTGATGAAGAAAGAATGCTAAACGATGGTTTGAAGCCTGTGCAAGATCTCACTCGTCGTCACTCTGAAAAACGGAGACAACTCAAAGACGAAGGTTTGTCTGGCTACTTTGTAAGGGGCAATTTACTCCACGTCAGAGACTCAACAGGCATTCGTGGTCTACCCCCCTCGCGCAGCCTACAGTCTAGGTCACGAAGATTTCCTGACCTCCAGTCAAAACCCCGCTACGTTCACGGAATCCCCTGACGTCAGCGACCAATCAGAACGTTCTTCAAAACGAAGAATGTGACCTGCATTGATTCCCCCCCTAAAGACTTTGTCAGAAGTCATACGAGTGTGCCAGTTTACCGTACCCCCACCCTACACGTCCCCCCTGCTCACCACATCCACCCACACTTGTGATCTAGCTGTTGAAGACACCAAGCATCACGCTACGCGTTATCCTTACACCCCCACTCCCCCAGTCAGCCAGTGGTGAAAGCAGACGACGTCAGTTGTCTGCAGTCAGTGTCGACACAGCGCCGCGAACGGGAGGAGGAGGGAGTTGGTCGGTTTGGTTTCTTTACAAGATGACGAGAGGGAATGGTTCCAAACAGGGTTTCTATTGAGAGAGGCGGAATTTTCCGTGGGTTCTGACAAAGTCTAGAGGCGCCAAACGCCTCAGAGACAGAATCTGGATCAACCGCCCTTGGGCCAAAAAAAAAAAAAAACAACAACTTTGAAATGGACCTCGCTTTAGTAATCCCAATGACACAAGAAGCCAAAAATAGAGGTGTGGCCAAGGTCATCCAAATAGAGGGAGAATAAACGATCAAAGTTTAATACACACGCACACGCACGACACTTCTCACCCTGCACACACTCAAAATGCAAACTGCAACATAGTCATAAATTGAATACAAGTTTTGTAAATAATGTTTCCTTTATGTGTTGGAATGTAAATGGGCTTATTGGAAAATTAACAGACCCAGATTTTGTTGACTATGTCACATCATTTGATTTTTGTTGTTTATCAGAAACTTTTACTTTCAAGGAATTCGACTTCAGCATATACTTTTAATGACTTTGTTGTTCTTCATTCCCCTGCAGTAAAGTTTACGCGCATGGGTAGGCCTTCAGGAGGCGTGGTTCTCTTATTTCGTAAATCGTTATCCAGTTATGTTAAATGTGTTGAAACAAACATTGAAAATATTCTTTGTGTTCGTATTTCTAAATTTTTGTTTAATTGTGAAAAAAGATGTTATGTTGTTTGGTTTATACAATCATCCAGTAAATAGTGTCTTCTATCAAGATAAAGATGTTGACTCTACTCTTGAAATGCTCGAAACTTTTCTTGTTACATTGACAGAAAAGAATGATGATGTTTATTTCATTTTTGGTGGTGACTTGAATGCAAGAATTGGTGATTGGTATGCAAGTATATCAACAGACAAAAATGATGAGTGAATGGAAGATGAATGTCTGAAGCGTAAATCTGAAGACGGCGTTGTGAATGGTTTCGGCCAAATGTTGATTGAATTTTGTACTGTGTTTGAGATAACGCCCTTGAATGGCTTGTGTGAAAGACATTTTGATGGACACTTTACATTTCATTCAGAGCGTGGCAATAGTGCTATTGGTTATTTTCTTTGTTCAATTGATTTGTTACATTGTATGAAGTCTTTCCATGTAGTTAACCGTGTGGAATCACAGCATATGCCTGTTCATTTAGTGGTCAATAGTGTAGAGATAATAGGGAATCAAGAACAAAAGGCACAATATATTCAAAAGATAAGATGGGACCCAAATACATTGCATGATTTTATTGATTCTATGGCATCAGAAGATACAAGCAAACAACTTGAAGCAGTAATTACAGAAGAAGTTAGTCATGATGTGGAGTCTAGTTTAGTCAAGTTTACACATTTATTGCTAGAAGCCGGAGACTGTATGCGTCAGACTGTGGGTACTGGGGGTGGTGATAAAATCAACAAAAAATGGCATGATGCGGAATGTAAATACCTTAAGCGAGACACAAGACATGCACTGTGTAGATATGCTCGTCTTAAGCGCTCTGTTAATCCAAGATTGTATGATGAAAGGAAAACAGAATATTACAGCAAAAGATCTCTCTATCAAGGTAGGTTAAAATAAAAAAGGCAAAAATTCAGACAAAATACATTATGAAATGTTGTTGCAAAGTAAAAAATTATAAAATTAAATTTTGGAAAATTATAAGAAATGCAAGAAAGAAGAAAAGAACTCCACCTCCAATATCAATTAGTGCATGGAAAGACCATTTTGAACATATTTTAAGTAATCCAACAGAAACTCAGTCAAAAGTTGAATATTCAGACCAGACATATTGATGAAGAAATTTATGTTCAAGAACTAGATTCAGATATTACTGAGGAAGAAGTTATGCTAGCAATTCGTGGACTTAAAACTGGTAAAGCGTCAGGTCTAGAAGAAATACCACCCCGATTTTCTAAAAGAAACAGAATCCGATAGTATCATCCATTTTTAACGCATAACTTGACTGCCACCAACGTGTATCACGTACTGACCTGATGACATGACTGGTGACGTCATCAGATGAAGATGGAATAACTCTGATTCGCTGGTGTTTGCTTTTACGCGGTCGAGAGAGTTATATCCCCAGACCATTTGCCAGATTGGCTCTATCAGTTGTCCTTTTTCGTGGCATGATTATTTTGCCCAATGATTTTTTTCTTTAATTTTCTCTGGCAGTCAAAGGGTTTGTTTGGTTTTTGGATTTGTTTTTTTTTTTTTTAAATTGGAACAATGAAGGATATTTTCCAGTTGGATGGACCCAGTCATTTATTATTCTACTACACAAAAAAGGTAATATAGCTAACCCAGGGAATTACAGAGGAATTTCAGTACTTAGTATAATTAGCAAGGTGTTTACATCCATCCTAAACAAGCGTTTATATAAATGGGCCGAATTAGAAAATAAAATATGTGAAGAGCAAGCAGGTTTTCGCAAGTGGTATTCCACGATTGATCATATTTATATACTAATGTCTATGATTAAAAACTCTTTAAATAGTAAATACAAGAGTAAATTTTATATTGCTTTTATCGACTGCCAGAAAGCGTTTGACACCGTAGACCGTGATTAACTCTGGTCAGTTCTGCATAAAGTTAAAACCTCTACAAAAATGCTTAATATGCTGAAAGGAATGCATAAATATGTACATGCATGTATAAGAAGTGGTGCAGAGTTATCATAATTCTTTGATTGCCCTGTGGGGGTGAAGCAAGGCTGCTTATTATCTCCCTTGATTTTTTTCACTATTGATTACAGATGTAGCTGAAGCAGTGACACTTAATGGCAAACATGGTTATCAGTTCCTGCTAGGTCTTAGATACATTTTCTTGTTATTGTTTGCCGATGACATATCTCTACTCTCTGTCACACCGTCTGGGCTACAAAATCAAATAAATAACTTACAAAAAGCCTCATAATTACTTGGTTTGACTGTTAATCTACAAAAAACAAAAGTCATGGTTTTCAGAAAGGGAGTTTTTTTGAGCAAATACGAAAAATTGTATTACAGAGGAAAAGAAATCGAAGTAGTTAATAGTTACAAATATTTAGGGTTTACTTTGTCAACTAAGTTATCTATGGATGTATCATTAGCAGAATTTACAGGTAGGGCTTAATGTAAGGTAAATAATATTTTGAAAACTATGTACAGTCTTGGCATAATTGACATGTTTGTATATTTTAAATTGTTTGGCACTCAAGTCAAGCCAATGATGGTGTGTGCGTTAGCAATGTGGGGTCTGATTCATTTTAAGGTAATAGAAAACGTACACCTTTTCGCTTGTAAACGCTTCCTCAAAGTATAAAAAAAACTCCGAATACCTTAGTTTATGGTGAGCTGGGTAGATACCCACTCTATATTGATAGCAATGTAAGAGCCTTAAAATACTGGTTCAAGTTACAATGAATGGCTTTGTGTCGACTACCCAGGAAAGCTTACGAAAGAAATGTAAATGATACAGCAATACAGAATTGGGCATATGAAATAAAATTTAAAAAAACTGTTTAGATTCTTTTGGATTTTCAGAAGTTTGGATTTATGGTGGAGTAGGGGATGAACGTTCCTTTAAAAAAAAATGTACAGGCAAAGAATGGTTGACTATTTTATGCAAGAATGGGCCGAAAAACTGGAGAACAGTGATCGTTTTTGTGTTTACCGATCATTTAAATCTCTATTAGTACCAGACAAATATTTAAGTGATATCACAATAAGTAAATTTAGAGTAGTATTGACAAAAATACGTCTTGGAATAAATTAACTGAGAGTTAACGAAAGATACTGTGAAATAGAACTTTAAAAAAAATGCCCTTTTTGTGATGATTTAGAAAACGAAATTCACTTTCTATTTAAATGTCCCATGTATGCCAGATTACGTGCAAAATATATACATAAACATTACAAATATAGCTGCATTCACCCACTAAAGTTTTTTTTCTGCAAAATGACAACAAATATATAATGAGAGATGTGACTATGTTCGTTCACTGTGCACTTTGTCTGAGAAAAGAATCAATGTAATTTGGTTGTTTTTGAGTTATTATGAAGGTATTTATTACTAGCTTGATTGAACGTTGTGCAGTTGATTGTACATGTCTCCAATGTGGATCGGCCGGAGGCCTCACATTGAAAATCCCAGGTGTTTTCCAGTGTTTCTCTACTCTCTATCTCTCTCTCTCTATCTCTCTCTCTCTTTCTCTCTCGCTCTCTCTCTCGCTTTCTCTGACTTTTTCTTTTTCTCTCTCTATCGCGCTCTCGCTCTCGTCTCTCTCTCCTCTCTCGCTGTCTCTCTCTCTCTCTCTCTTTTTTTTCTTTCTCAGACTCTCTCTCTCTGTCGTTGGTAATGGTGGTGGTCTGTGTGTATGTTGCTTGTGTTTAACTTTATTAGCCATCAATAACATCACACAAGACAATATCTACACCATTTTACTAGCCATCAATAACACTAAGTAAGAAGGTGTTAATTTCGCTTTATTGACGTAATATCACAGAGACGTTGACATCTATTACACTTTACTAACCATCAATAACATGATACTAAAGTTGACATATATTACACTATACTAACTTCAATAACATGATACTAAATTTGACATCTATTACACTTTACTAACTTCAATATAATGATACTAAATTTGACATCTATTACACTTTACTAACTTCAATATAATCATACTAAATTTGACATCTGTGACACTATATTAACTTCAATAACATGATACTAAATTTGACATCTATTACACTTTACTAACTTTAATAACATCATACTAAAGTTGACATATATTTCACTATACTAACCTTCAATAACATGATACTAAATTTGACATCTATTACACTTTACTAACCTTCAATATAATCATACTAAACGTGACATATATTACACTTTGCTAACCTTAAATAACATGATACTAAATTTGACATCTATTACACTTTACTAACTTCAATATAATCATACTAAACGTGACATATATTACACTTTGCTAACTTAAATAACATGATACTAAAGTTGACATAATATTACACTTTACTAACTTCAATATAATCATACTAAACGTGACATAATATTACACTTTACTAACTTCAATAACATGATACTAAAGTTGACATAATATTTCACTATTCTAACCATCAATAACATCACAACGAAAGTGGTATTAATTTGATCTCTTCATTTAAACCCTTTCAGTGTGTTCCGGTTGTAAAAAAAATAACCTCTACAATGAGAAGAAAACCTCACAGCGTAGCAAATGCACCACTAAATTCGACGTACAGTTTCTTACGGTGCTCTTATTCTTTACAATTGAACTACGGTGCTCTTATTCTTCTAATAAACAAAGCTAAGAAATAATGAGCCATGTTTGTTTTAGCAGGGTTAAAAAAGGCCGAATATAATTATGTATGTTTTTTGTGGTTTTCTTGTTTTTGGATTTTGTTTTTTATGTTTTTACAAGAAGGGTCCATACACATTTTGAGAGAAAGAGGAAGACAGACAGACAGACAGGCAGGCAGAGAGAAAGAAAGAGAGACAGCGCAGCGATCTTTAATATTAGTTTTTATATTTCTAATGGCACAGCACCCGCTTCCAACTGCTTTTAGTTCATGCCTATTGTTAGAGCTCATCACCAGTATAAACCAATCCAAATTTTGTTCCCCTTTTGTGTTGTAGCATACCGCTTTGTAAAGTCTTTCCCTATCCCTAACAACAATCATTGAAAAAGAATACTTGCCTGTGTGAAAGGAAATAACTCGAAAAACGAGTGGATCTCTGAGGAAAACTAACAGCAGTCAGAATGTGGGGGAATGTGCAGTGGTTACAGCATTGTTTTAAGGTACATGTATTTAGTTTTAAATTCACAAATACGTGAAAAATCAAACAGCAGAGAGAAAAAAACCCTGCAAACAAGAACATTGAACGAGAGAGAGAGAGAGAGAGAGAGAGAGGTGAAGAAGGAGAGGTGAAGACCGAGAGAGAGACTGAGAGGGAGAGAGAGAGAGAGAGAGTCAATCGCACGCACATCTAAGCATTTTTTAAAATTTTAATTTTTGTTTTTTTACATCTAAGCATTTGATACATTACTCACTCCCAACAGGTGCAACTTCATCTGTGAGAAGTGGCTAGCCACTGACCGCGAGGACGGTCAGACTGACCGCTACGTGCCGGTTGTTCTCCGCGACGACATAATGACCTTCGACAAGCTCTTCTCCGAGCACGCGCGGCTGGGCATCACCGACACGCACCTGTGGCTGTCCTGCTTCATGCGGCCCGAGCGCAGCACGTTCTCCCGCGTGCAGCGAGTCACGTGCTGCCTGGCCCTGCTGCTGCTCACCATGATCACCAGTGCCATGTTCTACCAGCCTGAGGATCTGGAGACGGGAGAGAGTTCCAGTGAGTAGGGGCTTTGGTAGGGTTTGGTCTTAGTTCTCTGCTACTCATTACTACCGGTGGTGAGAGTTATTGCGATCGTGTTTATGTTTGGCTTTGAATAAAAGACATTACTTTTGTTCAGTATTACAGAAGTAATTTTTTGGCCCAAAACAGGAAAAGAACAGCAAAATAAATTGCAGTTTCCCATTGCTTGTCATCCAGCTGGAAACCTTGGGAAACTCAAGCACACTAAAATGTATATTGTCACACTTGTAACATCACTATTTTGTAGCTTGGAGAAGTACCTCGGGCATAGTTCACATTGAGAGTTAGTTTTTTTAAACGAATTTACGAGAGCATTGATTTTGGAGCAAACCTTTTGTCCAAGCTTTTTTTCAATGGGTGAAGACCCTATCTGGAGTAGAATAGTTTGGCAACTGTCATCACAAAATTATCTAAATCTGACTCGTACATGCAGTGATGGTCTAAGCATGAAGGTATGCATGATTTCCATTCTTTTTGGACGTTTGTTTCACATTTGCCGAAATGGGATTGAGGGTTATTAAAATGTTTACGAGACAATGTGTGTGCAGTGGAACCTCCCATTGAACACCTTGAAATCAATATCATCCCAAACAAGGTCTTAAGAGCGAGGGAGTTGTATAAGGGAGGTAATTTTAATACTTACAAAGAACGGCAATGTCTCAGATAAGTACGTGGGATGGAGTCTTAAAGGGGGGGGGGGGTCTTATAGGTTGGGTTAGGTTAGGTACATTTATGGTCACAGAGGCATCTGTGTGAAATTCGGGTTGCTCCCACCTGGAGAGCGCGTCGCAGCCAGAGGCGCGCCACCCAATTTTTTTTGATTTTTTTTTTTGCATGCGATTTTTGTGTGACTGATGAAGGAAGGTTCTGCTGTAATTTCCTTTCTTGGTGCGATGTGTGTTCAGATTCAGCGGGCATGGGGGTACAGGGGGTGTCTTATAAGGAAGGTTCTGCTGTAATTTCCTTTCTTGGTGCGATGTGTGTTCAGATTCAGCGGGCATGGGGGGTGCATGGGGTGTCTTATAAGGAAGGTTCCGCTGTAATTTCCTTTCTGATCACCTCAGTGGTTGTCTCTTTCTACCCACATGTATTAAATTCTTCAAATCGCTATTTTCGCATTTTAATAACTTATCTATTTTACCCAAAATGTTCTTCATTTTTTCTTTTCACCTTGTGCTGGTTTGCTTAAGTTGTGGACTTTTCGGCCTAGTACAGAGAAGACACCATTCTTTTATTATAAATGTCTTCCTGTTGGGGTTAATCCACAAAATAGTGTTTGTTAGCAGATATACATAATGACAAGAATTCCATAATTCGAAAGAGATCTCTCTATGTACCATGCTCATGCACTGTCTGTCCCCCAATGGGACAAAAAGTAAACCAGCACAATACTTTTATTTGATTCTTTTCACAGCACAGAGCTAACTTCAAAAAAGTATACACAGTTAGTGGTGTTTGTGGTTTCTTATATAAAAAAATAATTTCCTTTCTTGGTGCGATGTGTGTTCAGATTCAGTGGGCATGGAGGTGCAGATCGGACTGATGAAATTCTCGATGACGACGCTGTGGACGTCCTTGGTGTCCATCGTGATCACCGCCGTGCCGGTCCTGCTCTTCGTGCTGCTCTTCAAGGCCTGCCGCCCCAAGCCCGGCCCCCGGGCACAGGCCCAGAAGCACAGGAGGATGGGGGTTCTGCACATCACCAAGGCGTAGGTGTAGTTAGTTCTCAGTTTGTTTTTTGTTTTGTTTTACTCCCAGTTCGTTAAGAATTAGGGTGTGTTGGAATGGGAACGTTCTATGGATTGTGCTTTTCTCTGTCTCTGTGTGTCTGTCTCTCTGTCTGTTTTTCCTTATCTACAAGGAATATTTCGATTCAACATGAAAAGTCTTCCTCATAGACTGATTTTACCTCTTCCAAAATTATATGTATTCAAATCTAGCTTACAATATGCAGGGGGTCTCCTCTGGAACGGCATTTCTTCCCAAATTAACGTTCATGTGTGTCTAAACACATTCGAAAAAAGATATCATCAAATACTCATTAACGAATACTCTAGCTCATAATATCCAAGATTGTCTACTTTGTATCCTTTTCCAAATCTCTCATTTGTTGTAATACATGCTTATGTGTTAAGTCTTCTTGTATGTACATTGTATTTACTATGCATTATTTTTCCTGCATATATTTCTTCATTTCTTCCATTTTATTCTGTTTTTTTATTTTGACCTCCCTCTCTCTGTCAGTCTCTGTCTGTCTGTCCTGTCTGTCTGTTCTGTCTGTCGTTTGTCTCAGACTCTCTTTAATTGATGTAATTTATCTTATTTGTATGCCTTGCACGGTGCGTCCGTTTACGAATTTGATTTAAGTGTTGTTTTTTGTTTTTATATTTTGCGATGTCTTTTGTTTCTATTTGTATTTCTTAAATTTATTTTCTTTTTGTTCCGAGGGCCGGATGAAAAAAAAAGCCGGTTATTGTGCTTATTCCGCTTTCCCTCAATAAAAAAACATTTCGTTCGTTCGTTTCGTATCGTTCTCTGTCCTTTCTCGCTTGAACACAATCCACACACCACATAAACACACACAGATCTACATACAGACAGTCAGACAGACAGACACACAGACGCACATACACACACAACTATCTCACCGACCCTGACAAGACCTCGCAGCCACAACGTTTCAACTTCTATAACCCCATTAACAGGCTTCTTTTTTTTTTAGCAATTTATCATTTGCATCATCCAATTAAAAGTTGTCATGTCCTTGTATTAATTCTAGTGCAGCATCCGCAATCTTTGTCCTAACCCATGTCGAGACAAGTGGGGACAGTGACGACTCTATTTGCGTAACTGAAAGGACAGGGACTGAGATAATAAGTCATCGCCTTTTCTTAAATATATGGTATGTGTGTAGTTGTGGAGCCCCAGATAAGCTGAATCTATGGAAGACGCAAACCAGACAGAATTGAGAAAATTCGTGAGATCAGAACTGACTTACACATCCTCACAACTAAATAAAACCCACTCACGCACACAAGCAACAACAACAAAAAACGACTAACGTCTCATTCAACACGTTATACAATGTAACAAACCTTCTGCAGGAGTAAGCACCTTCTAGCCAAACAGAAAGGCGACGATGATGACAGCAAGACCTCTGACGTGCTGGACGAGGTTCTGCAGCAGAACCCCCTGCCCCATGTGGTGGTCTACCTGGCCTGGCTGCTGGTGCTGGGCACCATCGCAGTCTGTGCCTTCTTCCTGCTGCTCTACTCCATGCAGTGGGGCAAACCACCTCTCAGAGTGGCTTGGGTCGTTCTTCCTATCCTTCTTTGAGAGAATCTTTGTTCTCGATCCTGTGAAGTTAGAGGAGAGAGAGAGAGACGAGAGAGAGAAGAGAGAGAGTGCGAGAGAGAGAGAGGAGAGAGAGAGACGCTTCAGACGATTCAGGAACATTGTTTCATTGACAATGGCACAAATACAGCCTATATGTCTTTGTGGTGAACTTTGTTGTTACTTGCAGCGCCGAAGTTAAAGAACATAAATCATGAAACTCAAAAAAACAATAATAAAAAATGAAAACCAACTTATTACGAAAAGTTAACAAACGGATTAAACATACATGTACCAATAATTCAGAAAAAGAATTACGATAGCAAGCTGAAACCAGACATGAAAATAAACAAACAAACAAACAACGAAATATTTATAAAACATACACAAGATCATCAAGCTCATATAAAACGAGATATGACATAACGAGCACACATTACTTTCATACATCACAAATAAGCATTCTCTTTTATCTAACATTAAATGCTTCTGCAACATATTTGGCTAACAAAACAATAGTGTTTTCATTATCAGAAGATAATAAGCTGCACAAATCATGATTGCTATAAATAAATTTGTTAGAAAGCTGTGATCTAATTATGATTTCCTCGTAAGCAGCACAGTGGAATATAAAATGTTCTTCGTTTTCAATAACACCAGTTGTACACATCATGCACACACCATTTTTTCTATATTCGTGGTCAAACTACCGTCTATTTGCTTATAAACCCAGTGTTCTGCTTCTAAGCCTAGCACATGTACCCCTATTCCATTTATTGGTTACTTACCATTAGAAATGTTTCTGGTTTGTCAAATACTTTTAAACGAATTATACCAAGAGTACTTGTCATTGTCTTCTAACTTGGAGTGCCAGTTTTGCTTAAAGCAAGATATTAAACTGTCTTTAAATTCAAGTGTAAAGCATCTTACGTCTCCAACCCCCTGGCTAAGCCATATTATACCAAATCCATTAATAGACAAAATATGCTTTACTTTACTAACCCAATTATTTTGTCCTAATTCATATTGATATACTAACATGTTGTATGCTTGCTTACATATTCTACTTGCAGGTAACTGTGTAAGCTTTAGCCAATAATTAACACATTTTACAAAACATTTAATGAATAGTGGATACCTTCCGGAATCCCCATATGCTATTGTATTTGATGAATGTAATGGTATGTTTAGAAATCGTTTCATAGCTAGCGTGTGTACCTTTTCCATGTGAATGTTTTCTTCAAGGCCCTGTATTTCTGCAGCATAAGTTAACATAGGAACTATCTGTGTATCAAATAATTTCCAAAATAAAGAAGGGTCTATAGCATTTAATTTCCTCATGCATCTTAATACTTTTGTTACACCTTTCTAACCTTTCCTATATGATTCATACCACCCAGTATTTAAGCTTAATATAGTTGTAAATATCACCCCAAGGTATTTGTATGCGTTAGTTACCATTACTTTAACATTATCATAAAACCATACCTCTCTATGGGACAAATACCCAACATTTCTGAAAACAATAATGTTTGTTTTATCAACGTTTACAGATAATTGCAGTCTAACTGATTCATTCTTTAAAAATATCAAGTTGATTTTGCAAACCGATTGCTGTACTGGAGACAAAAATCACATCGTCAGCAAAGAGCAACATAAACATTTCTACAGCTCCAGAAAGTAGTTGCACACCATGTCTGCCATTTTTCGACATTTCAATTGACAGTTCGATTATAAAGAAGGCAAATAACTGCGGACTTAAAAGACAACCTTGTTTGACACCACGAGGGCAATAAAAAAATATATAAGAATAAACCGCCTTTTCCCCGCACGCATGCAATCACAGAATCATATATTCATGGAAGTGCATTATACATTTTACCATGAACACCATTTTTCCGGAGAACATGCCATAATACATTTCTATTAACTGAATCGAACGCTTTTTAAAAATCGACAAAAGCAATGTATAATTTAGTATTTGAGAGAGAGAGAGAGAGAGAGAGAGAGAGAGAGAGAGAGAGAGAGAGAGAGATAGTGAACGTGTAGTGTGCGTGTGTCTGTGTCTGTGTGTGCGTGTATCTGTCTGGGTGTCTCTGTGTCTGGGTGTGTGATTTGGGGTGGAGATCGATGTGTTGCGTAACTTTTGTACTTAAGGGCTACAACCTGTTCGTTCTTGTTATCTGAAGATTTTTTTGTTTGTGATGGACTCTCAGGGTTAACCTGTATGCCCCAGGTGCCACAGGGATTTCCACGCGTAAAACAGTGTGTGGAACAAGGGTGACTGGACTTTTCAGGGCCGCTGCCGTGAGCAGGATTTAGATGAATGGCATCGTAGTATGTTTTGTTACTAAAGGTGGGAAAAGAGGCTGTAAGCTATGCCTTGTGTTTTATATAGGCTACTCTCTTTGTGGTGTCTGTGTGTGCAGGTGCTGATACTGGCGTGTCTGCTGGCCTTCTATGCGGGGAACCCTTACTCTCTTTGTGGTGTCTGTGTGTACAGGTGCTGATACTGGCGTGTCTGCTGGCCTTCTGTGCGGGGAACCCTTACTCTCTTTGTGGTGTCTGTGTGTGCAGGTGCTGATACTGGCGTGTCTGCTGGCCTTCTGTGCGGGGAACCCTTACTCTCTTTGTGGTGTATGTGTGCAGGTGCTGATACTGGCGTGTCTGATGGCCTTCTGTGTGGGGAACCCTTACTCTCTTTGTGGTGTCTGTGTGTGCAGGTGCTGATACTGGCGTGTCTGCTGGCCTTCTGCGCGGGGAACCCTTACTCTCTTTGTGGTGTATGTGTGTGCAGGTGCTGATACTGGCGTGTCTGATGGCCTTCTGTGTGGGTAACCCTTACTCTCTTTGTGGTGTCTGTGTGTGTGTACAGGTGCTGATACTGGCGTGTCTGATGGCCTTCTGTGTGGGTAACCCTTACTCTCTT
The DNA here is from genome assembly GCA_017654935.2 of Phymorhynchus buccinoides. Classification (NCBI taxonomy): domain Eukaryota; kingdom Metazoa; phylum Mollusca; class Gastropoda; order Neogastropoda; family Raphitomidae; genus Phymorhynchus; species Phymorhynchus buccinoides. The sequence continues at coordinate 971,051 of JAGGCT020004139.1, forward strand.
TGTGGTGTCTGTGTGTGTGTGCAGGTGCTGATACTGGCGTGTCTGATGGCCTTCTGTGTGGGTAACCCTTACTCTCTTTGTGGTGTCTGTGTGTGTGTGCAGGTGCTGATACTGGCGTGTCTGATGGCCTTCTGTGTGGGTAACCCTTACTCTCTTTGTGGTGTCTGTGTGTGTGTGCAGGTGCTGATACTGGCGTGTCTGATGGCCTTCTGTGTGGGGAACCCTTACTCTCTTTGTGGTGTCTGTGTGTGCAGGTGCTGATACTGGCGTGTCTGTTTGCCTTCTGTGTGGGGAACCCTTACTCTCTTTGTGTTGTATGTGTGTGCAGGTGCTGCTACTGGCGTGTCTGCTGGCCTTCTGTGCGGGGAACCCTAACTCTCTTTGTGGTGTATGTGTGTGCAGGTGCTGATACTGGCGTGTCTGATGGCCTTCTGTGTGGGTAACCCTTACTCTCTTTGTGGTGTCTGTGTGTGCAGGTGCTGATACTGGCGTGTCTGATGGCCTTCTGTGTGGGTAACCCTTACTCTCTTTGTGGTGTCTGTGTGTGTGTGCAGGTGCTGATACTGGCGTGTCTGATGGCCTTCTGTGTGGGTAACCCTTACTCTCTTTGTGGTGTCTGTGTGTGTGTGCAGGTGCTGATACTGGCGTGTCTGATGGCCTTCTGTGTGGGGAACCCTTACTCTCTTTGTGGTGTCTGTGTGTGTGTGCAGGTGCTGATACTGGCGTGTCTGCTGGCCTTCTGTCCGGGGAACCCTTACTCTCTTTGTGTTGTATGTGTGTGCAGGTGCTGCTACTGGCGTGTCTGATGGCCTTCTGTGTGGGGAACCCTTACTCTCTTTGTGGTGTCTGTTTGTGCAGGTGCTGCTACTGGCGTGTCTGCTGGCCTTCTGTGCGGGGAACCCTTACTTCAGCAGCCAGGCCAAGAGTGTGGACATCGACAGAGTGCACGTCGAGGCGGAGACCTTCGGCAGCGACCAGATCGGTGAGACTGAGCCTCTGTCTGTTGTCTGTCTGTCTCTCTTTCTCTGTTTCCTCTCTCTGCTTCCGTGTAGAGTGGCAAAGTGGTAACGCGTTCGCTTCGTGTCAAGTAAACCCGAGTTCGAATCTGGGTACAGGAGATTTGTCCTCTCACTTTGCACTAGGCCTTACGTCTGAATGTGGAGTCTTTCGGATGAAGCGATAAACCGAGGTCCCGTGTGCCTATGTACTTAGCACACATTAAACCCAGTTGTAACGAAAAAGTTGTCATTTGGTCCCAATTTACACACACACCCTTTCCTTCCTCTTCAGTCACACAAAAAATCGCATGCAAATTTAAAAAAAATAAATGTGTGGCGCGCCTCTGGCTGCGACGCGCTATCCAGGTGGGAGCAACCCGATTTTCACAGAGATGCCTCTGTGACTATTAAGTACCTCATAATAAATACATCTTTTTAGTCTGTTCCCCTTTCTCTGTCTCTCTTCCTCCGTGTCTCTCTCCTTCTGTTATTAGGCTGTGTGACTGTGCTTGTTTGTAGGTCTGTCTCTCTTCCTCCGTGTCTCTCTCCTTCTGTTATTAGGCTGTGTGACTGTGCTTGTTTGTAGGTCTGTCTCTCTTCCTCCGTGTCTCTCTCCTTCTGTTATTAGGCTGTGTGACTGTGCTTGTTTGTAGGTCTGTCTCTCTTCCTCCGTGTCTCTCTCCTTCTGTTATTAGGCTGTGTGACTGTGCTTGTTTGTAGGTCTGTCTCTCTTCCTCCGTGTCTCTCTCCTTCTGTTATTAGGCTGTGTGACTGTGCTTGTTTGTAGGTCTGTTCTCTTCCTCCGTGTCTCTCTCCTTCTGTTATTAGGCTGTGTGACTGTGCTTGTTTGTAGGTCTGTTCTCTTCCTCCGTGTCTCTCTCCTTCTGTTATTAGGTTGTGTGACTGTGCTTGTTTGTAGGTCTGTCTCTCTTCCTCCGTGTCTCTCTCCTTCTGTTATTAGGCTGTGTGACTGTGCTTGTTTGTAGGTCTGTCTCTCTTCCTCCGTGTCTCTCTCCTTCTGTTATTAGGCTGTGTGACTGTGCTTGTTTGTAGGTCTGTTCTCTTCCTCCGTGTCTCTCTCCTTCTGTTATTAGGCTGTGTGACTGTGCTTGTTTGTAGGTCTGTCTCTCTTCCTCCGTGTCTCTCTCCTTCTGTTATTAGGCTGTGTGACTGTGCTTGTTTGTAGGTCTGTCTCTCTTCCTCCGTGTCTCTCTCCTTCTGTTATTAGGCTGTGTGACTGTGCTTGTTTGTAGGTCTGTTCTCTTTTTCTGTGACTTTTCCAATAACTTAAGCATTCTGAAAAAAGCTGCTTTTTTAATCTGCTTCCTGAAAACAAATTATCGTATATTTGTTTTCTCTTGTCCTTATTTTGTGTACGTGCGTGCGCGCGTGCGTGCGACGACTCATAAAAACTAACATTTCAATTTTCTTATAACACAACCAAACGTTGCACGATTCTAAATATAATTATGTATCAGTGATTGCTTTTATTATAAAGTCACTAGAACATTCTTGATGCAAATCTGATATTATACTACTCAACACTTGCTTTGCACCACTTTGTTGACACACACTGTCGTATATCCTATTGAATTTATTCAAATAAAAATATATCCATCTAATTGTTCGGTCATCGGACAACACAACATAATCAATAACAATAGAGTTTTTAGGATTTGAAAGGTTTGAAAGACACAAAATCAAGCCTACCTCAAATGTCAGGGTTTTGGGCATATGGGGCAAAAACTTCATTGAATTAAGAACTTTGCAAATTCCTGAGAAATTACTGAAAACTGACTGTCAGTAACGTGTGTGACCTCCACGCACCTCAATGACAGCCCGACAACGCCTGCTCATAGAGCAGATGAGGTTTGGGACAGTCTGCTGGGGAATCCTATCCCACTCCTGAAGGGCCTGCCCAAGATGAACCAGGGTTTGTGGCTGCTGGACACGTGCACAAACGGCTCTTCCAGTCATGTCCCAAACATGCCCAATGGGATTTAAGGCAGGGGACCTGGCTGGCCCTTCCATTTGCTCGATTGATTCGTCGCCCAGGTACTGGTCCACAGTGTGTGCTCTGTGTGGATGGGCGTTATCATGCATGAGAATGAACTCTAGGCCAACAGCTCCAGTGTAGGGTCTCACGTATGGATCAAGGATTCCATCCCTGTATCTGGTTGCCGTCATGGTTCCGTTCAGGAGCACACTCATGGAGATCGGTCTGTCCTTGCAGTCATGCTGGGCCATGTAAACGTCGTGGAATTGCGCAAAACATGTGCATAAAGTGAACACTACTCACTTTTTCAACACTACATAAAAATGAATTACTGAAGTCAGTGTCAGTATCAATCAACCACATACGCAAATCAAGCAGTACTTTTCCACAAATTTCAAAAAAAAGTGATGCAAAGCAAGTGTTGAGTAGTATAGTTTGCTTAAGGAATATTTTTGTCAATCTCTGAATTCCACAGGTTATTGCGGTGCTTCACTCTTGTTGCATATTTTGTTTTTGTTTGCGTGTAGGCCTAGTGTTGATCTTTTCCAACTATTTCTTCCCTTTTCTCCCGGTGGTTTTGTTAGACCCCACGGCCATCCCTCCGGACCCCATCCCAGACAGCGTGGTGAAGGCTGCCCGCAAGAGACGCCACCAGGAGCAGCTGGCCCAGCAGGTCTTCTTCGACCTCATCCTCTACATCTTCTACGTCTTCTGCGTGTTCTGCGTGTCCTACGGCCACCGGGACCAGAAAACCTACCAGGTCAACTCCCACCTCAGCGCCATGCTGTACGATGCGGATGGCGATGCTCCACTGCCTTTTGAATCGGTGAGCTCACGTGCAGACACACAGAGAGTAAAGGCCCCAAATGTCAGGACGGAAAATGAATCTGTCAAAAGCTTAAAAATAAATAACGCACGCAAATGTCAAAGACTACATTGAATAGAGATTACGATTTTCTGCTATCCTTGCTGATTTTGGTCTCATAATCTCCAAAAAAAGCAAAAGTTATTCAACTTTAAAAAACCACTAAGCTGTCCCACATTAGGCTCCACCGGGGTCCAACGTCCGGACAGTGACACCTACACCTGGAAAGCTTAAAATTAAAGAATGAAATAGTGAGGCCAAGAGAGGATGGTTTATAATGACGAAATTGAACAAAGGGGGAAAACTCTCTTTCTAATTAACTCCCCCTCCACCAAAGTTGATTACAATACCAATCATATAGCAATGCGTGGATCAGCGCCAAAGTGAGACAAACAAAGCATAATTCTCAAAAAAGATTCTTCCAAGTTCGCCTTTATGACCCTTCACCCATAACAGCAAAAAATAAGGCAAATCAACTAGTTGATATCAACCAGAAGCACTAAGAAATGAAGAAGATATTCAATCACTGCACTATCATATTTTTGGTTAGAAAAGCATTCCTTTTCTTTCCAAATAAAAGACACTAAATAGAACTAACATTACGTACATTCAAATTAATTTGCGTCATTTAGTGTTAAAAGCTTGGAAAATTATTAACAGTTTTCGCTAGAATCCTTTTCTAAGCCATGGTTTTGACCATTGAACTTATATTATATCGCTGCATGATTAGAAGGCATCATTCTTCGTCGTACTTCGGCCACAGTACTTCGTCGGTTAAAACCCCCACCAAAACTACCTTCCGGACATAGAAGCTGTCTGACATTTGGGCCCCTTCCTCTAGTGTTCGGTTTTAACATTGGGTTTGTAACAATCTTATAGGCCTACATGATGTCCCAAATGTCGCGAAGCAAAGGAGAAATTTTAATTGTGCTGATTAACAATATTTTTTTCCTTTTTATTTATGTCGACAGATGAATTACGTAGGCCAACCTTGCATTATGTGGGGGTGTATGGGCAAGCGCCTGCATCTAGGTTAGGAGGCTCATCCTTTTTGACACTGCTGTGAAAATATACTATGATTTGAAACCATGTTTTTAACTTCCCCTTGATGCGTCACTTTGGAACACCTTATGTCC
>JAGGCT020004139.1:976545-991635 GCA_017654935.2 Phymorhynchus buccinoides
GCATGACAAAAAATACGTCTGGGAAGAAAATGAAAACTGAGAGTTAACGAAAGATACTGTATGAACATAGAACTTTAAAAAAAATGGCCCTTTTTGTGATGATTTAGAAAACGAAGTTCACTTCTTTTGAAATGTCCATGTATGCCAGATTACGGCCAAAATATATACATAAAAACATACAAAGATAGCTGCATCACCCACTAAAGTTTTTTCTGCAAAATGAGAACAAATTATATAACGACGAGATGGGCTATGTTCGTTCACTAGGCACTTTGTCTTAGAGAAGAATCGATGTAAAATGTGTTTTAAAGTGGTTTATGAGTTTTTTTACTAGCTGATTGAATGTTGTGCAGTTGATTGTACATGTCCCCACGTGGATAGCAGGAGGGCCTTCACATTGAAAAATCCAGTGTTTCAGTGTTCTCTCTCTCTTCTCTCTCTCTCTCCTCTCTCTCTCCTCCTCTCGCTCCTCGCTCGCTCTCTCTCTCGCTCTCTCTCTCGCTCTCGCTCTCTCTCTCTCTCTCTCCTGCTCTACTCTCTCTCCTCTTCCTCTCTCTCTCTCTCCTCTCTCCTCTTATCTACTGTCGGTGGTAATGTGGTGGTCTGTGTGTTATTTTTGGCTTGTTGCGTTTAACTTTTATTAGCCATCAATAAAACATCACACAAGACAATATCTACACCATTTTACTACCATCATAACACTAATAAGAAGGTGTTAAATTTCGCTTTACTGACGTAATATCACAGAGACGGTGAAAATCTAATACGCTTTACTAACCATCAATAAATGATGCTAAGCATCGACATCTATTACACTTTACTAACTTCAATATAACATACTAAAACGTGACATTATATTACCTTTACTACTTCAATAACATCATACTAAACGTGGACATATATACACTTTGCTAATTAAATAACATGAACTAAATTTGACATCTGTACCACTTACTAACATCAATAACATGATACTAAAGTTGACATCTATTCACTATACTACCATCATATAACATGATACTAAATGACATATATCTACACTATACTAACCATCACTAAACATGATACTAAAGTTGGACATATATACACTATACTAAAAATGATACATGATATCAAAGTTGACATCTATACACTTTACTAACCATCAATACATGATACTAAAGTTGAAATCTATTTACACTATGCTAACATCAATAAACATGATAGTAAAGTTGGCAATCTATTACACTCATGCTAAACATCAATAACATGATACTAAAAGTTGACATCTATTACACATACTAACATCAATAACATTGATACTAAAGTTGACATAATTATTTACACTATTACTACATCAATACATGATACTAAAGTTGACAAATCTTTCCTATTCTAAAACCATCAATAACATCACAACGAAAAGGGTATTAAATTTGATCTCTTCATTTAAACCCTTTCAGTTGTGTTCCGGTTGTAAAAAAAAATAACCTCTACAATGAGAGAAAACATCACAGGCGTAGCAAATGCACCACTAAATTCGACGCTACAGTTTCTTACGGTGCTCTTATTTTCTTTACCATTGAACTACGGGCTCTTATTATTCTAGTAAACAAAAGCTAAGAAATAAGAGCCATGTTTGTTTTAGCCGGGTTTAAAAAAGGCCGAATATAATATGTATGTTTTTTGGCTGGTTTCGTGTTTTGGATTGTTTTATGTTTTAACAAGAAGGGGTCCATACACATTTGGAGAGAGAACGACAGACAGACAGACAGAAGGCAGGCAAGAGAAAGAGACAGCGCCAAGCGATCTTTAATATTAGTTTTATTATTTCTAACTGACATGCACCGCTTCCAACTGCTTTTAGTTCATGCCTATTGTTAGAGCCTAATCACCAGTAGAAACCAATCCAAAATTTTGTTCCCTTTTGTGTGTTGGGTAGATACCGCCTTTGCTAAAGTCTTTCCTACCCTAACAAACAATCATTGCTGACAAATACTTGCTGCGTGAAAGGAAAATAACACTCGAAACGAGTGGATCTCTGACCGAAAACTAACAGCGTCAGAATTGGGGGAATGTGCAGTGGTTACAGCATTGTGTTAAGTACATGTATTTAGTTTTAAACGCAAAATACGTGAAAATCAAACACAGAGAGGAAAAAAAACCTGCAACTATGAACATGAACGAGAGAGAGAGAGAGAAGAGAGAGAGGAGAGAGAGATCCGAGAGAGAGAGAGAGAGAGAGAGAGAGAGAGAAGAGGAGACGAGAGAGAGAATCAATCGCACGCACATCTAAGCATTTTTTAAAATTTTAATTTTTGTTTTTACATCTAAGCATTTGATACATATCACTCCAACAGGTGCAACTCATCTGTGAGAAGTGGCTAGCACTGGACCCGCGAGGACGCGTCAGATGACGCTACGTTGCCGGTTGTTCTCGCGGACGACATAATGACCTTCGACAAGCTCTCTCGAGGCACGCGCGGCTGGGCATCACCGGACACGCACCTGTGGTGTCCTGCTTCATGCGGCCCGAGCCGCAGCACGTTCTCCGCGTGCAGCGAGTACGTGCTGCCTGCCTGCTGCTGCTCACATGATCAACAGTGCAATGTTCTACCAGCCTGAGGATTGGAGACGGGAGAGAGTTCCAGTGAGTAGGGGCTTTGGTAGGGTTTGCGTCTTAGTGCTCTGCTACTCATAATACCGGTGGTGAGTGAGTTATGCGATCGTGTTTATGTTGGCTTTGAATAAAGACATTACTTTTGTTCAGATTACAGACGTAATTTTTTGGCCAAAACAGGAAAGAACAGCAAAATAATTGAGTTTCCCATTGCTTGTCATCAGCTGGAACACCTTGGGAAAATCAAGCACACTAAAAATGTATATTGTCACACTTGTAAGTCACTCTTTTGTAGCTTGAGGAAGTACCTCGGGATAGTTCAATTGAGGAGTTAGTTTTTTAAACGAAATTTACGGAGGCATTGATGTTGGTAGCAAACCTTGTCCAAGCTTTTTCAATGCGGTGAAGACCCTATCTGGAGTAGAATAGTTTGGCAACTGTCATCACAAAATTATCTAAATCTGACTCGTACATGCAGTGATGGTCTAAGCATGAAGGTATGCATGATTTCCATTCTTTTTGGACGTTTGTTTCACATTTGCCGAAATGGGATTGAGGGTTATTAAAATGTTTACGAGACAATGTGTGTGCAGTGGAACCTCCCATTGAACACCTTGAAAATATCATCCCAAACAAGGTCTTAAGAGCGAGGGAGTTGTATAAGGAGGTAATTTTAATACTTACAAAAAAAAGGTAATGTCTCAGAGAAGTACGTGGGATGGTCTAAAGGGGGGGGGGGTCTTATAGGTTGGTTAGTTAGGTATTTTTATAGTCACAGAGGCGTCTGTGAATTTTGGGTTGCTCCCACCTGGAGAGAGTGTCGCAGCTAGAGGTGCGCCACCCCTTTTTTTTTTTGCATGTTATTTTTGTGTGACTGATGAAGGAAGGTTCTGCTGTAATTTCCTTTTCTTGGTGCGATGTGTGTTCAGATTCAGCGGGCATGGGGTTACAGGGGGTGTCTTATAAGGAAGGTTCCGCTGTAATTTTCTTTATTGGTGCGATGTGTGTTCAGATTCAGCGGGCATGGGGGGTGCATGGGGTGTCTTCTAAGGAAGGTTCCGCTGTAATTTCCTTTCTGATCACCTCAGTGGTTTGCTTCTTTCTACCCACATGTATTACATTTTTCAAATCACAATTTCCGCATTTTAATAACTTATCTATTTTACCCAAAATGTTCTTCATTTTTCTTTTCACCTTGTGCTGGTTTGCTTAAATTGTGGACTTTTCGGCCTAGTACAGAGAAGACACCATTCTTTTATTAGAAATGTCTTCCTGTTGGGGTTGATCCACAAGATAGTTTTTGTTAAGCAGATATACGTACTGACGAGAATTCCATAAATTCGAAAAAGATCTCTCTATGTACCATCCTCAAACACTATCTGTCCCCCATTGGGACAAAAAATAAAACAGCACAATCTGTTATTTTTATTTTATTCTTTTCACAGCACAAAGCTACCTTCAGAAAGTATACACAGTTAGTGGTGTTTGCGGATTCTTATGATCAAATAATAATTTCCTTTCTTGCGGGTGCGATGTTTGTTCAGATTCAGTGGGCATGGAGGTGCAGCTCGGACTGATGACAATTCTCGATGACGACGCTGTGGACGTCATTGGTGTCCACCGTGATCACCGCCGTGCCTGTTCCTGCTCTTTGTGATGCTCTTCAAGGACTGCCGCCCCAAGCCCGGCCCGTGTGGCACAGGCCCAGAAGCACAGGAGGATGGGAGTATTTCTGCCCATCAACCAAGGCGTAGGTGTAGCTAGTTCTAAGTTTTTTTTTTTTGTTTTTTTTTTGTTTACTCCCAGTTCGTTAACAATGCGGGTGGGTTGGACTGGGAACGTCTATGATTGTGTGTGTCTATCTGTGTGTGTGTTCTGTCTCTCTGGCTGTTTTTCCTTATCTACAAAGGAAATATTTCGACGTTCCAACAGAAAAAGTATTACTCATAGAATGATACCTCTTCCAAAAGTATATTTATTCAAACTAGCTTTACAATATGCAGGGGGTCTCCTCTTGGACACGCATTGCCACAAAATAGAAGGTTCATGTTTGTCTCAACACATTCAAAAGAAGATATCAAATACTCATGAACGAATACTCTATATATCTAAGAATGTCTACTTTGTATCCTTTTTCCAAATCTCTCATTTGTTATAATAAATGCTTATGTGTTAAGTCTTCTTATATGTACATTGTATTTACTATGCATTATTTTTCCTGCATGATTGTATGACTTCATTTATTCCATCTTTTATTTTATTTTGACCTCACTCTCTCTGCCAGTCTCTGTCTGTCTGTCTGTCTGTCCTTTTCTCAGTCTCTCTCTTTAATTGATGTGATTTATCTTATTTGTATGCCTTGCACGGTGCGTCCGTTTGCGACCTTGATTGAAGGTTGAGGTTTTTTTTGTTTTTGTATTTTGCGATGTCTTTTTTTTTTTCTATTTGTATTTTTTAAATTTATTTTCATTTTGTTCGGAGTGGCGGATGAAAAAACAGCCGGTTATTGTGCTTATTCCGCTTTTCCTCAATAAAAAAACATTCGTTCGTTTCGGTTTCGTTCGTTCTTCTGTCTTCTCGCTTGGAACACAATCCACACAACCCACATAAAACACCCACAGATCTAACATACATACCGCACACAAAAACCCAACACAGGGACGCCAACATTTACACCACACAAAACTATTCTCACCCGGACCCTGCAAGGACCTCGCAGCCACAACGTTTCAATTCTATAAACCCCATTAACGGCTTTTTTTTTTTTTAGCAATGTATTCATTTGCATGATCCAATTAAAAGTTGTCATTCCTTGTATTAATTCTAGTGGCAGCATCCGGCCAAATCTTTGTCCTAACCATGGTCGGACAAGTGGGGACAGTGAGCTCTATTTGCGTAACTGAAAGGACAGGGACTGAGATAATAAGTCATCGCCTTTTCTTAAATATATGGTATGTGTGTAGGTTTTTTTTTGTGGAGCCCCAGATAAGCTGAATCTATGGAAGACGCAAACCAGACAGAATTGAGAAAATTCGTGAGATCAGAACTGACTTACAAATCCTCACAACTAAATAAAACCCACTCACGCACACAAGCAACAACAACAAAAAACGACTAACGTCTCATTCAACACGTTATACAATGTAACAAACCTTCTGCAGGAGTAAGCACCTTCTAGCCAAACAGAAAGGCGACGATGATGACAGCAAGACCTCTGACGTGCTGGACGAGGTTCTGCAGCAGAACCCCCTGCCCCATGTGGTGGTCTACCTGGCCTGGCTGCTGGTGCTGGGCACCATCGCAGTCTGTGCCTTCTTCCTGCTGCTCTACTCCATGCAGTGGGGCAAGACCACCTCCCAGGAGTGGCTTGGGTCCTTCTTCCTCTCCTTCGTTGAGGAGTCCATCTTTGGTTCTCGAATCCTGTGAAAGGTAGAGAGAGGAGAGAGGAGATGGAGAGGAGAGAGAGGAGAGAGGGATAGGGGAGGCGGAAGGAGAGAGAGAGGAGGAGAGGGAGAGAGAGAGAGAGAGTAGAGAGAGAGATGAGAGAGAGAGAGGAGAGAGGGAGAGAGAGACGAGAGGTATGAGACGCTTTCAGACGCTTCAGAAATTGTTTTATGACAATGGCACAAATACAGCCTTTATGTCAATGTGGTGAACTGTTTCTTGCAGCGCCGAAGTTAAGGAACATAAAATCATGAAACTCAAAAAAGCAATAATAAAAAAAGAAAACCAACTTATTAAGTAAAGTGACGAAACGGATTAAACATACATGTACCAACAATTCAGGAAACAAATTACAATAGCAAGCCGAAACCAGACATGAAAACAAACAAACAAAGAAACAACGGAACATTTATATAACATACACAAGATTTTCAAGCTCATATAACACGAGATATGATATAATGAGGACACATCACTTTTATACATAATAAATAAGCATTCTCTTTTTTCTGACATTATATGTTTCTGCAATATATTTGGCTAACGAAACCAATAGTGTTTTTATCATCAGAAGATAATAATCTACACAGATCATGATTGTTAGAAATACATTTGTTAGAAAGCTGTGATCTAATTCTGATTTCCTTGTACGCAACATTAGTGTAATATAAAATGTTCTTCGTTTTCGATAACACCAGTTGTACACATCATACACACGCCATTTATTCTATCTTCGGGGTCAAACCACCTTCCATTTGCTCTTAATCTCAGTGTTCTGTTTCTAAGCCTAGCATGTGTATCCCTATGCCATTTATTAGTTACTACCCTTATAAATTTTTCTGGTTGTAAAATACTTTTAAACGAATGATACCAAGAGTACTTGTCATTGTTTTCTAACTTGGAGTGCCAGTTTTGCTTAAAGCAAGCTATTAAACGGTCTTTAAATTCGAGTGTAAAGCATCTTACGTCTCCAACCCCCTGGCTAAGCGAGATTATACCAAATCCATTAATACACAAATTGTGCTTTACTTTACTAACCCAATTATTTTTTTCCTAATTCAGATTGATGTACTAACATGTTGTAAGCTTGTCTACATATTCTACTTTCAGGTAACTGTGTAAGCTTTAGCCAATATTTAACACATTTTACAAAACTTTTTATGTATAGGGGATACCTTCCGGAATCCCCATATGCTATTGTGTTTGATGAGTGTAATGGTATGTTTAGAAATCGTTTCATAGCTAGCGTGTGTACCTTTTTCCATGTGAATGTTTTCTTCAAGGCCCCATATTTCTGCAGCATTAGTTAACATAGGAACTATCTGTGTATCAAATAAGTTGAGAAATAAAGAAGGGTCTATCGCATTTAATTTCCTCATACATCTTAATATTTCTGTTACACCTTTCTTCCCTTTCCTATATGATTCGTACCACCCAGTATTTAAGCTTAATCTAGTTGTTAAAAAAATATCATCCCAAGGTATTTGTATGCGTTAGTTACCACTACTTTAACATGATCATAAAACCATACCTCTCTATGGGACAAATGCCCACCATTTCTGAAAACTATAATGTTTGTTTTATCAAGGTTTACAGATAATTGCAGTCTAACTGCTTCATTCTTTAAGCTATCAAGTTGATTTTGCAAACCGATTGCTGTACTGGAGACTAAAATTACATCGTCAGCAAAGAGCAACATAAACATTTCTACAGATCCAGAAAGTAGTTGCACACCATGTCTACCATTTTCCGACATTTCAATTGACAGTTCATTTATAAAGAAGGCAAATAACTGCGGACTTAAAAGACAACCTTGTTTGACGCCACGAGGGCAAAAAAATATATCAGAATAAACACCTTTTTCCCGCACGCATGCAATCACAGAATCATATATTCCTCGAAGTGCATTATACAACTTACCATGAACACCATTTTTTCCTGAGAACATGCCATAATACATTTCTATTAACTGAATCGAACGCTTTTTAAAAATCGACAAAAGCAATGTATAATTTAGTATTTGAGAGAGAGAGAGAGAGAGAGGAGGAGAGAGGGAGAGGGAGAGAGAGATGAGAGCCGAGAGAGAGAGAGTATAGTTGAAACGTGTATGTGTGCGTGTGTGTGTGTCTGTGTGTGCGTGTATCTGTCTGGGTGTCTCTGTGTCTGGGTGTGTGATTTGGGGTGGAGATCGATGTGTTGCGTAACTTTTGTACTTAAGGGCTACAACCTGTTCGTTCTTGTTATCTGAAGATTTTTTTGTTTGTGATGGACTCTCAGGGTTAACCTGTATGCCCCAGGTGCCACAGGGATTTCCACGCGTAAAACAGTGTGTGGAACAAGGGTGACTTAACTTGTTGTCAATGTGCCGATATGCCATGGGTGGGAGACTGGTGTGACATTCGAGATAGAACACTAGTAGCGCTATCGCTAGTTCGATCTTTTGTTACTAAAGGTGGGAAAAGAGGCTGTAAGCTATGCCTTGTGTTTTATATAGGCTACTCTCTTTGTGGTGTCTGTGTGTGTGTGCAGGTGCTGATACTGGCGTGTCTGCTGGCCTTCTATGCGGGGAACCCTTACTCTCTTTGTGGTGTCTGTGTGTACAGGTGCTGATACTGGCGTGTCTGCTGGCCTTCTGTGCGGGGAACCCTTACTCTCTTTGTGGTGTCTGTATGTGTGTGCAGGTGCTGATACTGGCGTGTCTGCTGGCCTTCTGTGCGGGGAACCCTTACTCTCTTTGTGGTGGTATATGTGTGCAGGTGCTGATACTGGCGTGTCTGATGGCCTTCTGTGTGGGGAACCCTTACTCTCTTTGTGGTGTCTGTGTGTGTGTGCAGGTGCTGATACTGGCGTGTCTGCTGGCCTTCTGCGCGGGTAACCCTTACTCTCTTTGTGGTGTCTGTGTGTGTGTGCAGGTGCTGATACTGGCGTGTCTGATGGCCTTCTGTGTGGGTAACCCTTACTCTCTTTGTGGTGTCTGTGTGTGCAGGTGCTGATACTGGCGTGTCTGATGGCCTTCTGTGCGGGGAACCCTTACTCTCTTTGTGGTGTCTGTCTGTGTGTGCAGGTGCTGATACTGGCGTGTCTGATGGCCTTCTGTGTGGGGAACCCTTACTCTCTTTGTGGTGTCTGTGTGTGCAGGTGCTGATACTGGCGTGTCTGATGGCCTTCTGTGCGGGGAACCCTTACTCTCTTTGTGGTGTATGTGTGTGCAGGTGCTGATACTGGCGTGTCTGATGGCCTTCTGTGTGGGGAACCCTTACTCTCTTTGTGGTGTCTGTGTGTGCAGGTGCTGATACTGGCGTGTCTGATGGCCTTCTGTGCGGGGAACCCTTACTCTCTTTGTGGTGTATGTGTGTGCAGGTGCTGATACTGGCGTGTCTGCTGGCCTTCTGTGTGGGGAACCCTTACTCTCTTTGTGGTGTATGTGTGCAGGTGCTGATACTGGCGTGTCTGATGGCCTTCTGTGCGGGGAACCCTTACTCTCGTTGTGGTGTCTGTGTGTGTGTGCAGGTGCTGATACTGGCGTGTCTGATGGCCTTCTGTGCGGGGAACCCTTACTCTCTTTGTGGTGTCTGTGTGTGTGTGCAGGTGCTGATACTGGCGTGTCTGATGGCCTTCTGTGTGGGGAACCCTTACTCTCTTTGTGGTGTCTGTGTGTGCAGGTGCTGATACTGGCGTGTCTGATGGCCTTCTGTGCGGGGAACCCTTACTCTCTTTGTGGTGTCTGTGTGTGCAGGTGCTGATACTGGCGTGTCTGCTGGCCTTCTGTGCGGGGAACCCTTACTCTCTTTGTGTGTCTGTATGTGTGTGCAGGTGCTGATACTGGCGTGTCTGATGGCCTTCTGTGTGGGGAACCCTTACTCTCTTTGTGGTGTCTGTTTGTGCAGGTGCTGCTACTGGCGTGTCTGCTGGCCTTCTGTGCGGGGAACCCTTACTTCAGCAGCCAGGCCAAGAGTGTGGACATCGACAGAGTGCACGTCGAGGCGGAGACCTTCGGCAGCGACCAGATCGGTGAGACTGTCTCTGTCTTTGTCTGTCTTGTCTCTTTCTTTCTCTGTTTCCTCTCTCTGCTTCAGTGAAGAGTGGCACAGTGGTAACGCGGTTTCGCTTCGTGTCAAGTAACCCCGAGTTCGAACCTGGGTACAGGGGATTTCTCCTCTCACTTTGCACTAGGCCTTACGGTTCTGAATTGTGGAGTCTTTCGGATGAGACGATAAACCGAGGTCCCGTGTGCCCATGCACTTAGCACACATTAAACCCAGTGGCAACGAACGAAAAAGTTGTCATTTGGTCAAAATTTACACACACCCTTTTTCCTTCCTCATCAATCACACACAAAAAAATCGCATGCAAATTTAAAAAAAAATCAAAAATGGGTGGCGCGCCTCTGGCTGCGACACGCTCTCCAGGTGGGAGCAACCCGAATTTCACAGAGACGCCTCTGTGACTATTAAGTACCTCATAATAAATACATCTTTTTAGTCTGTTCCCCTTTCTCTGTCTCTCTTCCTCCGTGTCTCTCTCCTTCTGTTATTAGGCTGTGTGACTGTGCTTGTTTGTAGGTCTGTCTCTCTTCCTCCGTGTCTCTCTCCTTCTGTTATTAGGCTGTGTGACTGTGCTTGTTTGTAGGTCTGTTCTCTTCCTCCGTGTCTCTCTCCTTCTGTTATTAGGCTGTGTGACTGTGCTTGTTTGTAGGTCTGTCTCTCTTCCTCCGTGTCTCTCTCCTTCTGTTATTAGGCTGTGTGACTGTGCTTGTTTGTAGGTCTGTCTCTCTTCCTCCGTGTCTCTCTCCTTCTGTTATTAGGCTGTGTGACTGTGCTTGTTTGTAGGTCTGTTCTCTTCCTCCGTGTCTCTCTCCTTCTGTTATTAGGCTGTGTGACTGTGCTTGTTTGTAGGTCTGTTCTCTTCCTCCGTGTCTCTCTCCTTCTGTTATTAGGCTGTGTGACTGTGCTTGTTTGTAGGTCTGTCTCTCTTCCTCCGTGTCTCTCTCCTTCTGTTATTAGGCTGTGTGACTGTGCTTGTTTGTAGGTCTGTCTCTCTTCCTCCGTGTCTCTCTCCTTCTGTTATTAGGCTATGTGACTGTGCTTGTTTGTAGGTCTGTCTCTCTTCCTCCGTGTCTCTCTCCTTCTGTTATTAGGCTGTGTGACTGTGCTTGTTTGTAGGTCTGTCTCTCTTCCTCCGTGTCTCTCTCCTTCTGTTATTAGGCTGTGTGACTGTGCTTGTTTGTAGGTCTGTTCTCTTCCTCCGTGTCTCTCTCCTTCTGTTATTAGGCTGTGTGACTGTGCTTGTTTGTAGGTCTGTTCTCTTTTTCTGTGACTTTTCCAATAACTTAAGCATTCTGAAAAAAGCTGCTTTTTTAATCTGCTTCCTGAAAACAAATTATCGTATATTTGTTTTCTCTTGTCCTTATTTTGTGTACGTGCGTGCGCGCGTGCGTGCGACGACTCATTAAAAACTAACATTTCAATTTTCTTATAACACAACCAAACGTTGCACGATTCTAAATATAATTATGTATCAGTGATTGCTTTTATTATAAAGTCACTAGAACATTCTTGATGCAAATCTGATATTATACTACTCAACACTTGCTTTGCACCACTTTGTTGACACACACTGTCGTATATCCTATTGAATTTATTCAAATAAAAATATATCCATCTAATTGTTCGGTCATCGGACAGCACAACATAATCAATAACAATAGAGTGTTTAAGATTTAAACAACAAAAAAGGTTTGAAAGACACAAAATCAAGCATACCTCAAATGTCAGGGTTTTGGGCATATGGGGCAAAAACTTCATTGAATTAAGAACTTTGCAAATTATTGAGACGTTACTGAAAACTGACTGTCAGTAACGTGTGTGACCTCCATGCACCTCAATGACAGCCCGACAACGCCTACTCATGGAGCAGATGATGCTTGGGACAGTCTGCTGGGGAATCCTATCCCACTCCTCCTCAAGGGACTACCCAAGCTGAACCAGGGTTTGTGGCTGCTGGACACGTGCACAAACGGCTCTTCCAGTCATGTCCCAAACATGCCCAATGGGATTTAAGGCAGGGGACTTAGCTGACCCTTCCATGCGCTCGATTGATTCGTCGCCCAGGTACTGGTCCACAACGTGTGCTCCGTGTGGACGGGCGTTATCATGCATGAAGATGAACTTCGGGCCAACAGCCCCAGCATAGGATCTCACGTATGGATCAAGGATTCCATCCCTGTATCTGGTTGCCGTCATGGTTCCGTTCAGGAGCACACTCATGGAGATCGGTCTGTCCTTGCAGTCATGCTGGGCCATGTAAGCGTCGTGGAATCTCGCAAAAAGTGTGCCTTAAAGTGAACACTACTCACTATATCAACACGACAGGGAAATTGAATTACTGAAGCCAGTGTCAGTATCAATCAACCACATACGCAAATCAAGCAGTACTTTTCCACAATAAAAAAAAGTGATGCAAAGCAAGTGTTGAGTAGTATAGTTTGCTTAAGGAATATTTTTGTCAATCTCTGAATTCCACAGGTCATTGCGGTGCTTCACTCTTGTTGCATATTTTGTTTTTGTTTGCGTGTAGGCCTAGTGTTGATCTTTTCCAACTATTTCTTCCCTTTACTCCCGGTGGTTTTGTTAGACCCCACGGCCATCCCTCCGGACCCCATCCCAGACAGCGTGGTGGAGGCTGCCCGCAAGAGACGCCACCAGGAGCAGCTGGCCCAGCAGGTCTTCTTCGACCTCATCCTCTACATCTTCTACGTCTTCTGCGTGTTCAGCGTGTCCTACGGCCACCGGGACCAGAGAACCTACCAGGTCAACTCCCACCTCAGCGCCATGCTGTACGATGCGGATGGCGATGCTCCACTGCCTTTTGAATCGGTGAGCTCACGTGCAGACACACAGAGAGTAAAGGCCCCAAATGTCAGGACGGAAAATGAATCTGTCAAAAGCTTAAAAATAAATAACGCAACGCAAATGTCAAAGACTACATTGAATAGAGATTACGATTTTCTGTATCCTTGCTGATTTTGGACTCATAATCTCCAAACAAAGCAAAAGTTATTCAACTTTAAAAAACCACTAAGGTCTTCCCCATTAGGCTCCCCTGGGGTCCAAAGTCCGGACAGTGACACCTACACCTGGAAAGCTTAAAATTAAAGAATGAAATAGTGAGGCCAAGAGAGGATGTACGAAATTGAACAAAGGGGGAAAACTCTCTTTTTAATTAACTGCCCCTTCCAACAAAATTGATTACAATACCAAACATATAGCAATGAGTGGATCGGAGCCAAAATGAGACAAGCAAAGCATAATTCTCAAAAACGAATGTGCCAAGTTCGCCTTTATGACCCATCACCCATACAGCAAAAAAAATAAGGCAAATCAACTAGTTGATATCAACCAGAAGCACTAAGAATTGATGAAGACATTACATCACCGCACTGTCACTGCTTTTGCTTAGAAAAGCGTTCTTATTCTGTCCAAACAAAAGACTCAAAATAGAACCAACATTATGTACATTTCATAATATAATTTGCGTCATTTAGTGTTAGAAGCTTGCATTTGGAAAATTATTAACAGTTTTCGCTAGAATCTTTCTTAGCCATGGTTTTAGACCATTGAACTTATATTATATCGCTGCATGATTAGAAGGCATCATTCTTCGTCGTACTTCGGCCACAGTACTTCGTCGGTTAAAACCCCCACCAAAACTACCTTCCGGACATAGAAGCTGTCTGACATTTGGGCCCCTTCCTCTAGTGTTCGGTTTTAACATTGGGTTTGTAACAATCTTATAGGCCTACATGATGTCCCAAATGTCGCGAAGCAAAGGAGAAATTTTAATTGTGCTGATTAACAATATTTTTTTCCTTTTTATTTATGTCGACAGATGAATTACGTAGGCCAACCTTACATTATGTGGGGGTGTATGGGCAAGCGCCTGCATCTAGGTTAGGAGGCTCATCCTTTTTGACACTGCTGTGAAAATATACTATGATTTGAAACCATGTTTTTAACTTCCCCTTGATGCGTCACTTTTGGAACACCTTATGTCCTTGTGGAATATTGAATATGAATGTTTTTGTCCTTCCTTAACATAATATGTTTGAATGCCAATATATATTTTCTAACTCGTTATTTCCGGTTTTGTTTTACTACTTTCTTTTCATATGACGTTTTTGAAAAATCCAACCAACTATTACAAGATCTCTTTCATTTCTTGGGGAAATCATTTTAAATGCAAATGTTTTATGAGTGTGGCGCAGAACATTTGCGCCACTAAAGACGTGCGTTGTCTGGCAGATATCTAACCGTACGGACGTGATACGCTATATGAACCTAACGCTGAGGGAGACGGGGTTTCCCTGGTTCGACATGACTGGGGCTGACCTGCCCTGGAAGCTGAGGTACTTCACCGCAGACTCCGTCAGCTTCCGTGTGGGCCCCATCCGAGTGCGACAGGTCCGAATGCCGCCACGAGGTATGCTTAGCCACTGGTTTCTGTGTGTAGTAGGCCTACAGGTGCTTAATGCCCCCAATAGTGAGGTTGTGTTTGCACCATTGTCTTTATGTCTGTTCAACATGCGATTAGAATAGTTGCTAACGGGTTTCATTAAACATCATGAAGATTTAGGGCGGTTTTCGGGTTTTTTCATTATATCTGATGAAGTCAACGCTGCTCGTTGGTTTTTTCTGTTAGTTAGTAGTAATGATAAAACAGTAATAATACTAATAAAATATGGTTTCCCCATTAGACAGACCCCCCAAAGTGACCCCTCTTTTCTTTCTTCACTTCTTCTTCCCCATTTTCTTACGGGCAGAACACAAAAGGTACGAATAAGTGGTAAATATTCTTCTGAAGCAGCAGTGTTGAGTGCCATTCCACAAGGTAGCATCCTAGGCCCATTCTGTTTACAATTTTCATTAACGATATACCGGATCAAGTAGAAAGCATATGTAAAAAAATTGCGGACGATACTAAAATATACAATACTTCAAAAAATTTAAGACAATTCCAACATGATATTGACAGACTAATCAACTGGACAG
>JAGGCT020004139.1:992135-1047380 GCA_017654935.2 Phymorhynchus buccinoides
GATAAAAATAATAGGACAAACACCGCAAGCATTATCATAATTACAAGTGACCATTAAAAACACAGCTTTGCCACATATTTAGCACACAGCACATGTCCACTTGTCACTGGCTTGAACAAACATGACACTGTTCTCTTAGTCCTCACTTGTTGTAACAGGACTAATCTGTCCAACTGAACGTACATAAAAGAAGAAAATGTCTTTCAGTTTCCAGCTGAGATACTTGCATCAATTTATTATTCATCAAAGAACAGGTCATTGTCAAAGTCATCATCGTCTGCAAGCTCTGGCATATCCTCCAGATCATCATCCACAGGCTGGTTGTCACACTCCTTCAGTTTGCACATGTCGGAACATTTCAGACCATGTTGCATGCACGTACATTCCAAGGCAGTGCATGCCCTTGTGCATTTGCAGGCCAGAAGTTCAATGACTGCTTCAGGCGCGGGCCTGACGTCCATCCAGTCCACAACTAAGACGTCTGTTCCATTTTGGTTTTCCACCTTCCATCCACTCTGCGTTGGATCTGGAGCATCAGGATCATGAGACAAGCTCCGTCGCCACAGTCCTGCCTGGAAGTTGGCTCGCTTTGCATGTTTCAGAAGGCAGTCCTTGCACGGTGGAAGCTGATGAGATTCAATCTCACCATTCTTTGCACAATACAATCATGTGGTATCGTAGATCATTCACATCACTTGGTCCTTGTGTCGAATACCAGATGCATGTGAACCTTTCTAGGCGTTGAAAGAGTTCTCCTGTCAACTCCCAGCTTTCACCCAGTTCAAGGAAGGCTCGCTTCACGTCTTCATCTCCTTTCAAGATTTTCAAGGCATTCAGCTTGCCTTTGCCCGCGAAAGCACTCACCGTGTCACAGCCTGTGTACGCATGCATCCCGATAAGAGCCTTACACACGTCCAACAGGTGAGTACGGGTATGTGTCCCAGTTTTCTGGAACAAACGTGCCCTGATGGTCTCAGCAAAGGCCAGGTTCAGAACAAAGACGTCTGTGTCATCAGAAGCGTGCATAGCATGCAGCAACAGGCGACCATCAGCCTCTTCCTGGAAACACTGCAGCTCAAGAACTTCACGGCATCGGAGTCCAGTAGTGCGGAAGCAAACATCCTCACAAGTGACGTACAGAACTTTCTTCATCCGTGCAAGCTTCTGTTTATACTTCTCTCCTTGCCACTCATTGGCGAGAAATTTGATCAAGCTGGTTTTGTTTGCATCTTGCGTCAAGAACCTTCGCCACTGTTTGATCATCTGTCCTGGTGTCACGTCTTGTACCTTCAGGCCGAGTTCTGCACCCCTGTTGGTTCTCTCTGCGTATTTGATGGACTTTTCTCGGTACGTGTCAAACACCATGTCAACCCTTCTGCTAAATGAAGCCTCCTTCATGGCCATGGCGAAGATCTGTTCTGCGATGTCATCAAAGGTGGTCTGCTGGGCACCAGGGGTCAAGCGTTGTACAAGGGCCATGCCATCGATGATCGTTGCTGATTGGGCAGGCACAGCGTCAGCCAGTGGGATGTTTTTCTTGATGCTTGTAGCCAGTGCTGCCTTGTTTGCTTTTTCGCAAACTGCCATCAGGGGTGGCCTGAGACCATGGAAGAGGCCCAAGTGGATGGCACAGCATGTTTTTCATGTTGATATCACGGCACTGCCCCATCACGATCATGCGACCAAACAGTGCTCTGTCAGCTTTCAATATAACAGAACGACCATCCATACATTTGGTTTGTTTCTTCTTGGTGGCTGTTGCAAATGTTTTGATCTGACATTTCTTCATTGGGGCATGAAACGTCTTTGTGGGTGGATTTGATTCTAGTCTCTCGATCTTGAATGTTGCGTAGGCATGTTCTCCTTTTGCTTGTGCCTCTCTACTGTCTTCAGCGACATCTTTTGGGGCAGTAGCGCCAGTGGAGATGCTGATGAGGTCCACATTGGCTTCAAAGGGATTGACCCAGCTTGTAAGCGTCTCAACAACAGCACTGACAGCTTGTTCATCTTTCTTGATTCTAGTGTTCTGAAGTTCAGGATGCTCAAATCCATGCTTGCTCAAGTGAACCATGTTTCTCAGCCTTGTCAAGAATTCACTTCTGTATTCTGCGGTGAGGTAGTATCGGCTCACTGCTCCAGTCTTTAAACTGAATCGGGCTGTGCCTCCTACAGTTTGTGTGTCCTTGTTCACCGTCACTTCACCGTCACTTCAGTGGTCTGGTCCACAGGAATGCGTCCAAATGGGTAGATGCACAGAGAAGTTGCCCTTCTGAAACTCTTCATAGATCTCAGGATGGTCTGTTGCTAAGTTGGTCATTTCAGCATAGTACACAGAAATAAATCTTGCGTAGTTCAGTTTATCATACGAGAAGCACCACGGGATCATGGAACGAATTGCGTGTAGATGCAAGTCCCAGTTTCCTTCCCGAGATGATCACAGAAGGCCCAGTAAAATATCCTCAACCATGTCAACATAGGTCATCCAAAATGCTGACAGATCCCCGTTGTCATGACGCAGATGTTGAAGATATTCATCCCAAAGGTCAAGTATCTGATGCACAACTGGGTTGTCCAGCAAAGCTTGGGATGTCACTTGTCCAACGTCTTCGTGGAAGTCACCGATCATCATTTAGACAAAGCAGAACACGAACTGAGGATTTTGTCGTGTTGCGTAATCTTTGATGACACTCACAAATGTGATTGCTTTTCCGAAATGATCAACATTTTGATAGCTTCATGAGAATACAAGTTGTTCACAAGTCCCTTGCGCTTTGTTTTGCTTCATAAAGTGTCTTCCTATATCTAACGAGTTAGCTTTGACAAAAGACAACGTGACGAATTTTGTGTGAATGTGTTGTGAAATCCTCAGAGTGCCACTACGTTTCATGAATGAATAATAATGTGATATACTTATAAGAACAAAAGTTGTTTAGCATTCTCTTATACATATTTTGTGTTCAATAATTGTCTTTCTATCTTCAATAGTGTAGGCTCTGGGAGAACAGAGCTTGATCACGGTGTGCGTTCTCGACGCGTTAGGAAATGGGTTAGAAATAATGTGATAACAGGCAGAAAGCTGCCACGTTCACAACATTATCATGATTTTCTGACATCTAGGGACATAGACGATTACAAAAATATATGATAACACTTGCCACTATGAGTGGTACCGACCCTTTTGATTTGAGGGGCTGGCTGAAGGACTAAAATCACAACACTATACATTTGAACAATACATAGCCCAGTATCACGCACCGTGTCACCTCCCTCTACACCACTCCTCCAGGTACGATGCAGCAACAAAAACATGTACCCGTCCAGTGACCAGTCGGCCTACGAAGTGACCTCTGCAGTGGTAACGGTCAACGTGAGCAACTCCGTGGGTGCGGCTACGATCAGCCTGAACCGGGGCCAGGCCACCCCAGTTCCTGAGATGACCCTGTACAGCTCTGAGGACACCACAGACGGCTTTGATGGCTGGCTGTACCATATTATCAACCTGAGGTCCGGGTCAGCTACGATTGTGCTCTTTATTAGGGTCCCGTCAGAGTTCGTCAGAGCCGTGGCTTATTTGAGGTCGTTACGCCCGCCTACTAGTGACAGGTGATTGTGAGAGTGAGATGCGTGTGTGTGTATGTGTGTGTGCGCGCATGCATATGTGTGTGTCGGAGAGAGAGAGAGAGAGAGAGAGAGAGAGAGAGAGAGAGAGAGAGAGTGAGTGTGTGTGTGTGTGTGTGTGTGTGTGTGTGTGTGTGTGTCTGTGTGTGTGTGTTTGTGTGTGTGTGTGTGTGTGTGTGTGACGAAACAAGAGGATGTAGAAATGTAGAACACGAGCAAAACGACACGGTATGAGCGGTGTGACAATAATGCGCACGTTTTCCAAAATAAATGACAACAAAATTTGTATTTATTGACTACTTTGAAGAAAAAAAAGGTAATTGTTGATTTTCTACTCGTTTTCAGTCACTAATTTTGCACCAATGTGCTGGTAAAATAGTATGCGGTTTGTGGACTAAAAACCAGTGGCTTGTAATTATTGCAATACGATCGTTTTCTAGAAGGCTTTTGTTTACGAGAGCGACTCTATTTTGTTTTGGATCAAGTGAAAACACAGGACAATACATCAGGCAATACATCCTTAATCAGTTATTGTCGACATAGCAGAACTGGGATGTCTTTATTTCAAATAACTTGCTGTTTTTTTGAGTGTTTGATGCTGTACTTTATTTTGTAAGCTTTAAATGGGATGGGGTGGAATTTGGTTTAAGGTTCGTTTTGTTTTGGGTAGTGTGTCTTCTTTCTTGAAGTGTTGAGTGAGTAAGGATATATGGGGTAGAGAGGGAAAGGCAGGGAACACAGAAGTTGTTGTTGTGTGGAATGGCAAGAGAGTTGTTCATTGATTGTCTATGATAGTTGGTTTCCATTTGTTTTTGATTGTTTGTCTCTCTATCTGTTGGGTTGTGCGTTATTCAAGCGTGTTTATTGTACGTAGGCTTCTTTTCTTCATTTCAGGTCCGAAATCCACGTCGAAGGTGTAATAGTATCCGATGATGAAGTCCCTTCGAGTAAGTATTCTTTTGATGTGCGATATCATTTTACTACTACTGCTACTGCTACTACCACTACTGCTACTACTACTACTACTACTACTACTACTACTACTACTACTACTACTACTACTACTACTACACACACACAGACGCACCCCCACCCCCACCCCCCACACGCACACGCACACGCACACGCACGCACCACGCACGCACACGCACACACACACACACACACACACACACACACACACACACACACACACACACACACACACACACACACACATTAAACCATAAATGTATACAAAAGTAAACAAGGTATACTAGAGTATTTGCGTAAACTGACCCAGTCGCGACACATGCTTGCACCCCTAACCCTAACCCTAACTCTAATCTTAACTTAAACCCTTAACCGCTAACCCGATTTTGCTCAAATTCGATCTTGTCCAAGCTGTTGACCCCTAGTATCCACCTGTAAATTTTCATGTTGATATATCCAAGCGTTCTCGAGTTATCGCTGTCCCAGACAAACAGACAAACAGACAGACGGACAAACAAACCTTTGTTTTTGTTGTTGAAACACACTGATAACTCTATGTGAGGCCATTTTACACCGAAATATGCATTTTGAGCAAATTTGAACACGGACGGACGGACGGACGGACAAAGTGAAAACAATACCAGTCTCGCTTCGCGACTGGTAAAAATACTATTGTGTTAATACAATCACAACTTGCATACAAAAGGGACAATAGATGAATAGGAAAGGAAGAACGAAAGAGACACAGAACAAGGAGCAAGGAGTATCTAGAGCTAATGGTCACCATGCACGTTGCTATTGTTCACCCTTTCCCCATGGCAACACTGTGATAATGGTCACCATGCAAGTTGCTATTTGTTTTACCCTTTCCCCATGGCAACACAGCAATAATGGTCACCATGCAAGTTGCTATTTGTTTTACCCTTTCCCCATGGCAACACAGCTATAATGGTCATCATGCAAGTTGCTATTTTTTACCCTTTCCCCATGGCAACACAGCAATAATGGTCACCATGCAAGTTGCTATTTTTACCTTTTCCCCATGGCAACACAGCGATAATGGTCACCATGCACGTTGCTATGTTTCACCCTTTCCCCATGGCAACACAGCGATAATGGTCACCATGCACGTTGCTACTGTTCACCCTTTCCCCGTGGCAAACAGTGATAATGGTAACCATGCATGTTGCTATTGTTCACCCTTTCCCCATGCAAACTGATGTCTTGTGCAAAACCAAAACGATTTCCTTTGTATTACGGTGCATTGGCTGATTAAAGAATCTTGATCTCTTGATCTCTTGATCTTGATCTTGATAATGGTGACCATGCACGTTGCTATTTTTCACCCTTCCCCCATGGCAACACAGTGATATGCAAGTCACGTTATTTGATTGATGGATGGATGGATTGCAGGTGATGAAGTGGACGGGCCCATCTTCAAGTTCTTCGTTCCCCCGGGGTTTCTGTCTCCGGGTAGGGTTTTCGTGGGATTCGCTCTGTTTGCAGCAGGTGAGGCCCCCACTTGAGTCACTTACCCTTGAATTAAGGCTACACTCGGCATTAAATCTGGGCTTTTTTTTTACTTCTTGTTTTAACTTATTTGTTCAGTTCCAAAGATTGTAGGCCTATTATTGCTGGAAAATGTAATTACAATGTTTCCGAATAGATTTTTGGCCCGGCACAAAATTTTACTGCTAGGCTTTTTAGAGACGTCCAGAGTGTGTTTCGTTTTAGAAAATCATAACAAAAGATATAAAAATCGATTACTTACTTAAACCTTTTGATCAAATTAAGGTATGAAAACGTCATGTACCACACAATTGGAACTTAGGGATATTCGTACAAACTGATCTGATTTGCATGCTGTTTAACAGCCATTTTGGTTTGTTTCCCTTGCGTGCTACTAATGTCCAAAAGGACACTTTTTAATAAGAAGAATACAAGAAGATATGTTTGTCATGTATTATATGCTTATTTTTTCACAACTTTTGTGTAATGACACGTATCTAATCCGAAAGTTGACTTTGGCACAGATTCGTCCAGTAACAGCAGAAAACGAAGATCTGTGGAAGAAGAAACAGGTAAATATGTCGCTCTGTGTATATTCGTGCCTGGCGTAATTCTCTTGAGAACAGTAGTAAATGCTTATTTTATAAAAATGTTAAGACAGGCTTTGGAAGGGAACATTACATTTCAACCTTACTAGATGTTTATGTTATATCTTTATTCAAGTTTCGATGCAGCAATCATAAATTGCCTATTGAAGTTGGAAGACACTATAATGTTCCAAGAGAATTACGTATTTGTCGTAATTGCGAAATGAGCGAGATAGGAGACGAATTTCATTGTATAATGGAATGTCCAAATTACAATGAACTTCCTGAAAAATATGTTCCTAAGAAATTTCTGAAACCCAAATCCGTTTTCAATTTCTGTAGCATGTTTAAAAAAGGACGACGTATATGTTTAAATTTAAGTAAATTTCTAAAATTTGGAAAGATAATTTAAAAGAGTGTTTCTTTCACTGCTCACCAAAAACTGACATTTCGCTGTTACTTTTGAAGTTTTTGCGGTTTTGATTGAGTTTTATGGTCAAAGGATTAAAATTCTTGAATCTTCTTCTTGAATCTTGTGTGTTGATGTGTGCGTGTGTGTGTGTGTGTTGTAGGTGTGGGGTGAATGTGTGTGTGGGTGGGAGGGGTATGTGTGTGTCTGTGTGTGTGTGCGTGTGCGTGTGCGCGTGCGTGTGCGCGCGTGCGTGCGTGCGTGCGTATATGCGTGCGTGCATGTGTGTGTGTTGTGTGTGTGTGTGTGTGTTTATCGGTGTGGGGTGAGTGTTTGGCTGTGGTTTGCTTTTGCGGAGTTGTATTAGAAGAGAACGAGAACCAGGATATGTTTGTGTAATAATTTGAACAACAATGAGCGTGTTGTAAATAAGGGAATGTGTGCCAGTTGCTCAGTCGTATCCTCATGATAGCAGAGAAGGCACCTGCTATTCTGGATAACTGGGTTAAAATTCGTTTGTAGTAGAGATGCATTACCCAGCGGACGGCCCAATACTCTTTTGCCAAATGGACTTGAGAACAGCTGGCGTTGTGGAAGGTCCCCAAAGGCCAACCAATCCCCTTGGCTGCAGCCAATGCAGATGCCTGTGATTTGAGAGTGACAGTCATTCACGAAATGACTAAACTCTAACTGTGATTTTCCCCAATTCCAGCGGATTTACATAATCGAAAATCATAATCGTATATGCATTTTCCAGGAATCGCTTAAAATATAATACAAGGGGTAAAGTGATACCCGCCTTTGATTTCAGGTTTTAAAAGATTTGTTTTGACATCTCGCTATTTTTCGTTGTCTTTTAATCAACAGAGGAAAAGTTTCCTCTCGCACTTGCATTCATATCAGAGTTGTATTGTATTATTGTTTTCAGCTATACAGTTGGTTTTCTGGGTTGGTTTTCTGTGTCCTGAGTATTTGGTGATGTTGAAATTTGTTACAGAATCAGTTCACTACAGAGAGCGAAGATCGGCGGGAAATGATACTGGTGAGTGAGTGCGTGTTTGTGGTGTTTTTAAGCCTAGTATAAACTAAATCTGCTTACATAATGCTGCTAGTTATAGTAGCATAGTTACAGTATACTTGATCAACAGTATAGTTGATCAACAGTATGCAGTTCATGCTGATACCAAAGCTCCTCTGGCCACTACTGATATACGACATCTGCACCATCACCGTGGAAGCCATGGAAGCCAAGATCAACAAATATACAAGGAAATGGCTTGGTACCCCACCTGGACTCACGATGGGTCACTGGTGTGGGTTCAAATCCCGGCAGCTCCTGGGAAAAAAGAAAAAGTGGTGACAGCAGAGGGGCACCCAGATTCATGACCTGGGTGCGGCCCGGCCCCCCAGGGCCGAAACACTTGACCAAGAGGGGCTTCTTCTCTGAAGACCCTCTGTTGTCCAGCTCTCCGCAGAGTTTCTCCACACCACTTAGCTCAGTTACGGTGTGTGCGTGTGTGTGGTGTTTTTAAGCCTAGTATAAACTAAATATGCTTACATAAAGCTGCTAGTTATAGTAGCATAGTTGATCAACAGTATACTTAGCTCAGTTACGGTACTTTGACATTTCTAACCTTTTCACAGCCAATGTCGTATTATAGCACCACAATGGTTTAACACCCATGTCACTAAAAGGCATCAACTCAGGGCCTGTTATCCAAAGACCATATTTTCTTAATTTTGGGAGGTAAGGATAGGCCTAATGTTATATATGTCACAGAGGAATTTTGCAATATTGCAGATTTTTTTTTTCTCTACCCAGTTAAGTTTAGTGGTATTTTTAGGCTGAGAAATGGCTTGCGGTGAAAGGGTTAAGCCGAGACCTTGGTGTTGCGCAAGACGAGCGAGACCTCGTCTAATGTGACACTCCCTTAATGTAAGTGATCTACATGTTGCTGTGTTCCTGGCCTCACAGGCGACAGTGGTGGCGGGACTGGCAACACCAACGGCACGTTCTACTACCTGTACATGGGCTTCTCCGACACCTGCAGGGTGTGGGATGATACCAGAGCGATTTGGGACCCTTCTGCCTGTGTGGTGAGTGTCATACATCCGTCTGCTGTTTCCGAACATTACTTCCACATAGCAAGGAACGTAGCTATGTTTCTGGAGGGGCTGGACTAGAATGTGTTTATAATGGAAATTCACTTGGTCAGGGTACATCCCCAAGTAACTGTGTCTTAACGTTTCTATGTGTGTGTGTGTGTGCGTGTGCGCGCGCGCGTGTGTGTTTGTGTGTGTGTGTCTGCGACAATATTTCCATTTAGACGCCAGGTCGCACTTTACGTTCAGTTTCTGACCCTCTTTCTCTCCAGATCCCTAGGTATAAGCTTTCAACTGTTGGTCGGCGCTCTTTTGCTGTCTCAGGACCGACCTCCTGGAACAAACTTCCTTTTTACCTCCGTCAGCGACTGATCCTCTCTGCTTTCCAATGTATCATCAAAACCCACCTGTTCCCCCGTCATTGAAGCTCTGCTCTCTTTCTCTTCTCTCTCTTGCATTTAGGTCTGTTTCTGCTGTATTCTATTTATGTATCCGTGTGTGCTCGCTTTGTATTACGTTTTTGTTTGAATGCGTTATGAATGCTAACGTGTGTCTGCGCTTTGATTTGATTTCTACCAAGATTCAGCATGAGTGACTCAGTATGAATACGACAATTATGTTGTTGTGTGTGTTATGCGTGAGCGCCTGTGTGCGTATTTGTGTTTGTCTGTTTTTGATGGCTTCAGTGTATTCGATAGTGTACGGTGTTTGATTGGCAAATTGTGCACACAGGAAAACGTACAATTATTTCACTGCATAATCATACTTAATATGTGCTCAATGCACGAGTCAATCATGCAATTCTTTGCCCAGACTATGGACGAGTCAATTATACCATATTGCTCCCAGACAATGGACGAGTCAATTATACAATGCTGCTCTCAGACGATGGACGAGTCAATTATACAATGTTGCTCCCAGACAATGGACGAGTCAATCATGCCACATTTTACCCAGACTATGGACGAGTCAATTATACTATGTTGCTCCCAGACTATGGACGAGTCAATTATTTCACTGCATAATCATACTTAATATGTGCTCAATGCACGAGTCAATCATGCCAATCTTTACCCAGACTATGGACGAGTCAATTATACCATATTGCTCCCAGACAATGGACGAGTCAATTATACAATGCTGCTCTCAGACGATGGACGAGTCAATTATACAATTTTACTCTCAGACTATCGACAAGTCAATTATACAATGTTGCTCCCAGACAATGGACGAGTCAATCATACCAATGTTTACCCAGACTATGGACGAGTCAATTATACAATGTTGCTCCCAGACATTGGACGAGTCAATTATACAATGTTGCTCCCAGACTATGGACGAGTCAATTATGCAATTTTATCCTCAGACAATGGTCGAGTCAATCATGCCAATTTTTACCCAGACTATGGACGAGTCAATTATACAACGTTGCTTCCATACTATGGACGAGTCAATTATACAATGTTGCTCCCAGACATTGGACGAGTCAAGTATACAATTTTACTCTCAGACAATGGATGAGTCAATTGTACCATTTCACCCTCAGACTATCGACGAGTCAATTATACCTTTTTTAAATAAATAAATAATAAATAATGAATAATGCTTATATAGCGCATAATCTTGCAAAGCAACTCAATGCGCTTTTCACTCACCATTCGTACAAACATTTCTAACAGACTGGTTCACGCATCCTCGCCATACATCTCTATGAAAATGAATACGCTAGAGAATGCATTGCATATAATCATAACACAACACACTAACACCCACCTCCCTTCAACCCCCCCCCCCCCCCCCCCCCCGCACCACAACCATCCCTTTTTGTGTCTTCCATCTCAGGATAGGATTCAGACTCTGTCCCAAGCCCTAGAGTCCTATCTTCTAACTCCGTCGATTTCACTACGTCAGTGTCTCCGTAATGCTTGAACTGATGGAGTCCATAGCGGAACTACTCCCTCTAGGAGGATCGCACAAGAGTATTCTGCAAAGACACGTAACTGCGTTCTTTCCAGATCTTTCCCTCCTGGAGAGTACAGTTCCTGTAGGTCCTTGGTTCCATCACGCAGTGGAACAATGGCGAATAGTTTCTTGGATCAATTGTTCAATTTCGATCCGCATCCTCAGATCTCAGATCTTCCTGTTCACGGTTTCCTCTTTAACAGGATGGGGAGCTCACTTAGAGGAGAGCGAAATCTCGAGCCTTTGAACTCCCGAATTCAAAGTTCTGCTCATCATCCTGCTGGAGATGGAGACTATCCGGCTAGCGCTGCTTCACTTCTCGCCTCGCCTCAAGGGACTCTGGGTGACTATCACGAGCGTCAACATTGCTAGGGAGGTACCAGTTCAAACTCCCTGTCTTTGGCTGCTGAGAAGATTCTGCTGTGGGCATACAGCCAAGACATCGCTCTCTCTGTAGAGTTCGTCCAAAGAAAGTTGGATGTGATAACCGATTAGCTGAGCCGTTCATCACGATAGCGCACTAAGCTCTGTCGCCCGTGTGGGAATTGTGGGGCAAGCCGTGGATCGACTTGTTTGCTACTCGCCACAACGACACCTTCCCTTCTACGTCTCTCCGATCAGAGATCAATATGCGATCGCCCTCAACACCTTCACCATTCCATGGTCGGGCGCCTTCGCTTTTGCTTTTCCCCCAACTCCCTTGATTCCCAAGGTTCTGGATTAAGCCTCAAGGGACTCGCCTCTACTCATTCTCGTCACTCCCTTCTGGCCGACCAGCCCGTGGTTTCCGGAGGTGTTATAGAATCCTCCGCTCCACCTCCACCTGGTCTAGAAGACTCATTCAGTCAAGGACAGGTCTAGGCCATTAAAATCCATCCGTCCCCAACCTGACCGCCTGGAAATTATAAGTCAGGGACTGAAGAAACAAGTTTTCTCCAGTAGGTCCTTTGTCCTACTGCTCTCCTTTAGGCGATTGAGTACAAATACTCTGTACAATCTTCGGTGACGTACCTGGTTTCATTTCTGTTAGGATCGCTAACAGATCCTCTTCGTCCTTCGTCCATGGACTTTGTTCTTTTCTTGTATCACCTGTTTTCAGAGAAGACATTGTCCGCCCAAACCCTATCGGGTTATAAGGCTGCCATCAGCAGCACGTTTGGAATGACTCTCGATATCCATTTGGTGGATTCTCTCCCTTCCCAGTACGTCTCCCACTATGTTGACTCACCTCTCGTGACTATCTCTAGCTTGGTTTCAGTTCTTTGTAGCGATGACTCCGGGATCTGCCTTTGTCCTGTTCGCTTCATTCGTTACTTCTTACGTCGTTCTAGTTCTTTTAGAGGTTCTATGAGAAGTTGGTTCTTTTCTTTTTACGGGAAGTATGACAAAGATATTTCCAAATCCACCATTGCTCGGTGGCTTGTGGAGTTCGTCAACTAGCTTACACTTCTGCTAGGGCTTCTCTCCCGTACAACCCTGTCTAGTCTCTCGAAGACAGGGCTATCAGCGCCTCCATGGCAATGGCCAAAGGGGTTTCCTCTTCTGAAGATTTTGGAAGCGGCTACATGGTACATGGTGTTCCTACAGTACATTCATGAGCCTTTTTTCTCAGGGATGTCTCGACCAAGAGGTCCGACGATATGTTTTCCTTCAAACGTGTTGTGGCCCAAACGCCCATCTCCGTTTGATGTAAGTCATGTTTTGATAACCTGTTAAAGGGTAAGTCATTATCTTGACCTATGGGGGTAAAGAGATTAGCATGTTTGGGCTGGCATGTTATTTTGCATGGGTTTTTGTTTGTACTATCATTTTTAGTACTAAATGCTTTCATTGTTCCATGTTCAGCATCACCCTCCTAGATCCTCCTCGTTGGCATTCTGCAATTGTTTTAAGTGTTGGTCAGTATGGTTATAATAGATTGGTAGATTTTGTATTAATCTTACTATCTATATAGCTAAATACTTACCAACACTCAAAACAATCATAGGATCCCTCCCATCCTCCCTCCTGATGCTTGTGTCTAAATATAAAGTGACTGGCAAGGTCAAGGGAGCCATGTGACCGGTAGTAGATATGGGAGGTAATGCTACCGGCACAGAGTGGTTTCCCTTTTGGTTACTGTGGTAACTAAATGCTTGGCATTTTTGGTTTTCCAGCTGATAAGCGTATATGCAATTGTTTTGTGTGTTGGTAAGTATTTTTAGTTATATAGATAGTAAGATTAATACAAACAATCTACAATTTTTACCGTGAGTCTATGTACAAGTCAATCATTCTTTTTTGCCCCCAGACAATGGACGAGTCCAACGCCTACCGCACGGTGTGCTCGTGCACGGACCCCCCAGGCACCTCGTTCGCCAGCTCCTTCTTCGTGGCTCCCAACACCATCGACTTCTCCTCCGTGTTCAGCAAGTTCGACATCACCAACGCCTCGGTCTACGGCACCTTGATCGGCATCTTCCTCATCTGGGTTCTCGCCCTCATCTGGTCACGCCGCAAGGACAAGCAGGACAGGGAGAGGGTGAGAAATGGGTGCTTCTGGTACAGGTCTCGCGGGAGATTGCTCTCGCTTCCCTTGGTCTAATGGAAAGCAAAATCTGTTTTTGCACCGGGTCGTGGGCGGCAGAGAGAGAGAGAGAGAGAGAGAGAGAGAGAGAGAGAGAGAGAGAGAGAGAGAATGAATGTGTATGTGAGTGTGTGTGTGTGTGTGTGTAACAACAATAACACTAACAACAATAAATATTTTATTCTCAGTCTTTGCAAGGCCTTTTGGCCCATAGGGACACAAGACGAGAACGATACAAGCACATGCATTAGAACAAAGCAAATACAGATAAAAATGCACAAAGAATGACCGAAGATAAGGAAACACTTGTACAAGAAAAGAAACAAAACATCGCAAAAAGGAAACCATCTCGCGGAAAGCTAAGGCAATGTAATGTATCACACTTGATTTTTCAGTCACTTTGATGTACAGTACATTCGCAGCAAATAGAACAGGCTTTAATCATGGTATGACCACAATCGTGATTGTGATTGTGGTCATCACCGGACTCTCTTCTCTCCAAACGGTCACGGCAGATGTCCACGTTCTCGCCGAAGTTGTCCAACTTTCTGTCTAGGTCCTCCAGGCACGCCATAATGGTTCGGTTATCCGACTGTCCCCCCAGTGACTCGTTTGAGGCAGTCGTCTGCAGTTTGTCTTTACTTTCCTCGCTGCGTTCAGTTTCTGTTGTTGACATACTCGTGCTGTGCTGTCTCATACACTGCTTCTGTTTCACACACATTTTCACAATGTTCTTTCTGATGTGACTCATTTGACTCAATGTCCGTCTCCAAACCGTGTTCACATTTCAGTGTCACTGATTGTTTGTTTACACTCCGCTGACACATATCAATGTGCCTGTCGTTGCTGTTGTTGGTTCTGCGTGAAAGCACTGGTACAGAGTTGTTGCTGGTTTGGAAAATGTCCTTGTCAGCGCAATTGTCATTATTATGATATAACGCTCTTGGTGGCGTTGGCAAGAACAACCCTGATGGCGTTGATAATAATAATAATAATCATTTAATTTTTTTTTTTTTTTTTTTAAATGTTGGTATTAAACGTTTTATTCCTTCTTCATACATTTACAATAACATTCATATATATGTATGATTCAACATTCATGAATAATAAACAGTGATTACTTGTAAATAAAGATGAATAAAACAAGAAACAAAAAGATAAAAAAGTTTGTCTTTCCTTTTTTTCTTATTAGTAACAAGTATAAAGAAGATTTTTCCCTTAATATACATTCACACACAATATTACACATACATATCCAGACATGCATCCACACAAACCAAACAAATAAAGAGGAGAAGAAGGAAAGGAAAGATGGAAAATAAAGTGAAAGAGAGAAAAGGGTAGGGAAAGAGAAAAGAAGAGAGAGCGAGAGAGAGCAGGAGAGAAATATGGAATACACTGCACATTAATAGTTAACAAAGTTGTTGTACATGTGCTATTAACACAATTGTTGTATGGGTGCTATTGACTACTTGCTTGTTTCTGCAGACGACTTCTATGCATCTCTGCCCGCTTCTTATCTCTCACCAGCTGTGACGGAGATTTTCGCCGAAACTGAACAGCACTGTGACTTGCAGTTTGGGTGGAAGTAGGTCGGCCGGTCGTAGGTGTAAACCTGAGAATAACCACTGTTCCAGTGTATTTGCCGTCAGTCTTGTAGGACGATTGGGGCATTTCTTGCATAATTACATTCCACTTACTGGTAAACCGTTCAGAGGCATTGTCTTTGATTTAGTAGGTGAAACAGCTGATAGTTTTTCACAGCAGTCGAATTTAAAAATAATAATAATAATAATAATGAGGAAAAGTTATATAGCGCCCATCTACTATGTAGGCTACAGGGCGCTTTACACAGAATTGAAATGGAATAAAAACATGAAACAAAAATCCAATAACATGAGCGGACAAAACAATACTGGTCAGACTTCGTTTGGACAGTAAAAATTCACACAACAGTCAGCAACAACAACTGCTGTAACTACTACCACTACTACACTGACAGTGAGAGTATCATCCAATTGGTCGCCGACCCTTATGGACGTTCTTCATGAAGACTAAAGTCTTCTCGGGGTGAAGACGATACAATGGCAATGAGAGTCTGGTTGTGGAGGAAGACGGATCAGTGCAGAGGGCTGTTTTTGGGTCGGGCTCGCACAGATAAGAGTCTGTATCTGATTTTGTCTTTGATTTTCATCATGAAGGGCCCCCAGCTGGCCAGGCCTCCTCCTAATCGGTTTCAGCTTTTTGTTGGCTCATCTTAAAGGTTTCACTTTTCAGTACCACCCCCCGGTGTATAATATGGATCCACGTGATCCAATGGGGGCTCAGTTCGGGTAGAACACCCTTGCTGAGACATCCCCCGGCCACACAGGCTAGAGGACAGGTGTTAAGGCGCTGGGCTTCCTTGGCCTACGAGAGTAGCCTGGGATACCCGTAGTCTTTGTTAGCGTAGGGCTTAACCCTGATCGATTTATCGAAGTGGGTGGCAGCTAGAGCCAGCAGTCAAGGCCACTCAAAATGAGGCTATCGGTCAAGTACTTCATTGGCTCCATCCCCAGGGAGGGGTGAGGCAAGATGAAGTCGAAAGCTTTGAGGCTGTGGGTGTTCCTGTACACCCAGAGGGGTGACATAGTGTCAGCCA
Source organism: Phymorhynchus buccinoides (assembly GCA_017654935.2). NCBI lineage: Eukaryota > Metazoa > Mollusca > Gastropoda > Neogastropoda > Raphitomidae > Phymorhynchus > Phymorhynchus buccinoides. The sequence goes on from JAGGCT020004139.1 coordinate 1,008,503, forward strand.
ATGCTGGACATTCTGTCAGGAGGTGGTCAAGTGAGGTGCCAGCTCCACACTCACACGTTTCGCTGCGGATGGTTCCCGATCGGAAGTTGGTTCTGATTCGCATCAGTAACCATAGGTTTTTCCGGGGCAGTCTTGGTATTCTCGGTTTACCCTTGTCTAGGTGGTGGAGATAACCGTGGGACTGACAGTAATCTTTCATGTTGTCAGTTCGGGTTTTGTGGACATAGGTGCGTACCTTGTTCACGACTTCGGATTGGGATAGTTTTAGATCGAAGGGCCGTCCGATCTTGGTGGCCGACTTTGCAGCTCTGTCTGCTAGGTCGTTTCCCTTTATTTCCGAGTGGGAGGGTAGCCACATGAGTGTCAAGTCTGTTCCTTTGCAGATAACTTGGTGTGCCCGAAATAGGATTTTCATCTGCATTTCCTGTCTGTTTCGGGTTCCCGCATTTTCCAGGGCTTGGAGAGAGGATTTTGAGTATGACAGTATGACAACTGCTCTGGGGGGTTGTGGCATATCATTCACAGCGTTGCAGGCCATGAGAATGGCAAGCAGTTCAGCTGTGAAGATACTGACCCCTTTGTTTAGTTGATACTTTTTGGTGATTCCCAGGTCTGGGATCACGAAGGCGCTGCCAACTTCTCCATCTTGTAGGACAGAGCCGTCCATGTAGATTTGGAGATGGTGTTGGTACTGTTCGTGTACCATGGCTTTGACAATGGTAGCCAGGCACAGTGGGTCTGACTTTTTGGTGGATCCTGTACCATAGTATGTGATTATCCATGGTTTCTCAAGTTCCCAGGGAGGGTAGGGTGAGATGGTGATTGATACCGCTATCTCTGGGTCTATTTGGCAATGCTCCCATATGTCTTCTGTATGGGAGCGGAAGGGTATCATCCGATTGTACTTTATCGGGTGGGTTTCTTTCTTGTGTCGTAGGAAGGTGGCTTGCCTTTCCCTGTTGTCTGCTTTTAGGACTTCCTTGACAGTATTTGGTACTGTCGAGGTGTGGACTTCAAAGTTGGCACATCTTCAGTGACATTCCTCACGGAGGGGGAGCCACCCTGCTTCTTGGTATACCAGAGCATTGTTCGCATGCGGGCGTAGTCCCAAGGCGTGTTTGAGTGTCCACCCTTTTTAGGTGTTTCCAGTTTGTATCTGTGGCATTGAAGAATGCCTCATGTCCGTATGCTAGTTTGGAGCGGACAAATGCATTTGTTAGATGCACTAGGTTTGCGGGCGTGGCCCAAGATTCTCTGCTGAGAAACTTGATATAGTTGACAGCTCTTCCGGCTTTGGCTATTAGGTGCCTGACATGGGTTGTCCATGTAAGGTCTTTTGCGATGGTAACACCCAGGAATTTGACCTGGTCGTTGGGTTTGTTGGTGTGACCATCAAGGGTTATCGATTCCAAGGCTTTTTGGTTTCTTATTTTGGGTAGGAAAACCATAAAATCTGTCTATTCAGCAGACAGTTGGAATCCGTTTGTTTTCATATATGTGTTGGTGGTATCAGCTCATTTTTGTAGGAGTTTCAGTTTATCTCGTTTGGTCATGGCAGCATCAGTCCATATGGCTAAGTTATCAGCATATAGTGCTATGCTGAGCTTGTGGACTTTTTGGTTTCCATTTTGAGTGTGGCCAACGGTATTTTGGATCACCTTTTCCAGATCGTGTAGCATGATGCTGAATAGTAGTGGGGCGATGACACTGCCCTGAGGTACTCCCATGTGTAGGGTGTGCATTTGGGACGTGGCTGAGCCAACTTTGACTGCCATTTGCCTGTTTGCCAGGAAGGTCCTGACGAACTTGTAGAGGTGACCATTGATGCCAAGCTTTTGCATCTTGTCCAGTAGTTTGGCGTGCCAAACAGAGTCGAATGCCTTTTTGATGTCGAAGAAAGCCGCAAGGGTTTTCATTGTGTTTCTGAATCCGTTTTTGATTAATTCCACGAGGCTTACAACGTGCTCAATGCAGTTTCTGCCTTTGCGAAATCCCGCCTGACATATTGGGTGTGTGTCATGTTTTGCCAGATGGTACTCAAGCCTCATGCGTGGAGCACTTTTTGCATCTGGCTTGTGAATCGGCGAATCATATGATAAGAGATAGGATCTGTACCTGAGGCTTTGCTGCTCGACCCTAGATTATCGATTGCCGATTTCACTTCTTCACGTGTGAGGTCACTGTTGAAGGGGGCAGTGTTATCGCTTAACACAGGTTCTTTAAAGTTAACTTCCGCTTCCAGTCTTGTTTGGATAATTTCATCAGAGAGGTGCTCTGTTTGGCTTGCTCGGGCGAAGACGTCAGCTAGTGTGTCTGCCTTTTCTTGTGTGCTTCGTGTGATTTTGCCATCCACAAGGAGTGGTTTCTCAGCTGGGCGCTTGCACCGTTTGAGTATTCTGATTTTCTTCCACATTTTGGTGGAGTCGCATGGGTCTCGGATTTCATCACGGCAAAACTGTTCCCAGTGCCTTTTTCGAACATCGTCAACAACTTCCTGGCAGGCCTCTGTGGCCTTCACAAGCGCGTCTTCGTTGGCTTTTGATACGTCTATTTGGAATCTTCGTAGAGCGTATCTTTTGGCAGATGTTGCCTCGTCACATTCTTCGTTCCACCATTCCGAGGTGAACTGGTGTTTGCTATTCGGTCTCGGGGTGTGTTTGGGGATTGCAGCATCGGCTGCTCTGACAATCATCTGTCTGATGTTCTCATAGTAGGTCTCAATATTGGGGTCTTGAGGGTCATGTATGAGACATTCCACGTCAAGACAAGACTTAAAGCATTCCCAGTTTGCTTTTTCGTGTGGTTGGTCACGATCTGTTTGGACATAGGGGTCTGAACTACCAACTACAAGGTGTGATGGTAGGTGGTCAGACTGTACTACTACTACTACTACTTATAATACGTCTTGCCGGTAGCCAAAACAAGGTGTGTGTGTGTGTGTGTGTGTGTGTGTGTGTGTGTGTGTGTGTGTGTGTGTGTGTGTGTGTGAGTGTTACCCGTCGCTAGAAATCTGCATTCAAACAGCATGCCATCTGGTTTCAAGGGCTGAGGACCATAAATCCACCTAAGCAACCCATTGCTTGCTCAGAGAGAGAGAGAGAGAGAGAGAGAGAGAGAGAGAGAGAGAGAGAGAGAGAGAGAGAGAGAAAGGGGGGGCGGGGGGGGGGGGGGGGGGGGGAGGGGGGGTGTAGAGAGAGAACAATACTTTGTTGTTGTTCAACGTTCATGTTCTTTCTAGTAAATATAATTTCAAACGCTACTGCGAGTCTAACAGTGCGTTTGTGGATATTTTCAGTAGATGTATGTGCGTGTACAGTCGCGTGCATGCACGAGTGTTTGCATGCGTGCCTGTGTCCAGTGGCTGCTTGGCTACCTGAAGGACAACCTGGTAGACGACAACTACTTCTACCTGCTGACGGTGACCACGGGCATGCGGCGTGGAGCGGGCACCCTCAGCAACGTCAAGTTCATTCTCACCGGCAACAAGGGAGACACCGGCGTCCGCCTGCTGTCTGATGGGAGGAGGGTGCGTTTGTGGAGATATACTGCTTTAAAACTCATCTAGCACCATCTATTGTAGGACGGGTTTTTTCCCTTTGCACACCAAGCATTTTAATTTTCAATGTGGAGTAGCCGTTGTTGTTTTATTCAAGTGCGCATGCTTCGTTTTACTGAAACCCCCACCTCAACAACAGTGACATAAAACACAAAACTGAAATTGACTGCAACGTCACTGGAACTTCAACAACAAACAAAACAGTGATATATGCTCTAAAAACAGACAAGCACATGGCAGGGTGCTTGCTGGCGATATGTAACCGCCTTTAAATATAGAGCTTAACGGTATGCACTATAGAAATCTTCTTAATAAATAAATAATGGAGTACAGAGTAACGTCATCGGCAAATGTATTAATTTTGTCCTTGGTGCCAGAAAAGATACTTTGATTAGATCAATTTGTTTTCATACAGAACAGTGGACACGGAAATTTCAAAAGAACTTTGATGAGACCCGTGTGTTTTTGTTTGTGGCTCAAGCCACAAACCTATAACTCACTTGGTCGGTCGGTCGGTCTGTCGGTCGGTCTGTCGGTCGGTCGGTCTGTCGTTCCAAAATTGTCGCACTTCAAATCGAGGCTACACTTCTGGCCGCTCTTTAAAATGATGTATTTTAAAAGCGTACAAAATAATAAACATACGTAATACAGACACTACAACAGACACGACGAGTATGCGGTGCTTCTTTTGATGAGCATAAGTAGGATACATAGTTTTAAATGTTTTCCAAAAGATATAAAAAGTTACGAAATGGTGCAGAGATAACATTCTGGTTTACAGATTAAAATTATTGAAAAGCCAGGGGAGGTAACTCATGATTGGAGTGGTAAAAATAGACCGCGTGCCACAAACTATTGCGATTTCGCGCTTGTTTACATAACGGGTATGATGGAAAAGATAGGCTTTGGATGCCTCCCTCTTTTAATCTTTCTGTCCTTCTATGTGTCTTTATGTCTGTGTGTCTCAGTCTGGCTCTTTTTCTTTCTGCACTATCTCTCGCTCTCTCTTTTTTCTCTCTGCTCTCCTCCCCCCCCCCCCTTGCCCCCTCCCCTCCCCCAGCATGACCTTTATGTTGATGGTAAACGTAAACTTATGTCCCTCTGGTATTCCCGTGCAACTCAGTTGTTCTAAATAATTATGATAATACGTTCATTACATCAGGAATACGTGTGCTGCAAACCCAAAGCAGAAAAGTGTAGAGTAGGCCCTACTAATTAATAAGTGTGTGTGTGTGTGTGTGTGTGTGTGTGTGTGTGTGTGTGTGCGTGTGCGTGTGTGCGTGCGTGCGTGCGTGCGTGCGTGCGTGTGTGCGCGCGCGACGTTAATTAACGTCGTTTCTTTTTTTGTCAGTACAACTTTTGTAGTTAATCTGATAATAAGGCCGGGTTTACGTTAGACGCCTAAGTTCGGTACGGAAAACCATAAATGTGACAGAGTATAGGAAAACCAGGCTAAAGTCGGAAATTATCACTTTTGACGTTTTTATATAATCTGAAAGTTTAAATTCTACAGACTGAAAAGCAAAAAACAGAATTGATCTATCTGGCATAGTCTTTTTTTCTATAATTTTTTAAAGTTGACAAAATACACAGAATCAAGTATAACTAAGCTACCTGTTTTTGTGCATTGCTAAGAATGTCTCTCAGCGACTTTAGCCGGGTTTTCCCATACTCTGTCACTTAATAAGTGGAAGAAAGAAGGATAAAAGTTTACGCATACTTATAGGGGAAATTCGGACACGTGCGCAAATCTTTTCCCTTCTTCGTTTCACTTATTGCGCACGGGTTTCTGCATTGAATATCCGCTTATGTGTGTACACGGCGTAAATTGGTTCCCGTTCAGCCAGAGAGAGAGAGAGAGTGTGTGTGTGTGTGTGTGTGTGTGTGTGTGTGTGTGTGTGTGTCTGTGTGTGTGTGTGTGTGTGTGTGTGTGTGTGTGTGTGTGTGTGTGTGTGTTGACAGCTTGGTGTTTTTGTGTTTCTTAAGCATTCCATGTCATGTCAAATGGCAGACTCTGGACACTGGCAGTGTCATGTCATTCATACTGGCCACCACTCAGGACCTGGGTCAACTGACCCACATCCGCATCTGGCACGACAATTCCGGACCGGACGGGAAAGCAGGATGGCACCTCTCCAGGATTGCCGTGGAGAATCTCATGGCTGAAGAAAGGTAACATTTGTCAGTCTGTCTCTGTCTATCTATCTTGTCTCTCTTTCTAACTCTCTTTATCTGTCTGTCTCTTTCTGTATTTTTTTCTGTTTGTCTATTTCCTCTCTCTCTTTCTCTGTCTGTCTGTCTATCTCTGTCTTTTCTCTCTCTCTCCCTCTCTCTCTCTCTCTCTCTCTCTCTCTCTCTCTCTCTCTCTCTCTCTCTCTCTCTCTCTCTCTCTCTCTCTCTCTCTCTCTCTCTCTCTCTCTCTCTCTCTCTCTCTCTCTCTCTCTCTCTCTCTCTCTCTCTCTCTCTTTCTCTCTCTCTCTCACTCTCTCTCTTCCCCCTCTCTCTCCATCTCCCTCGCTAGCTTTTAAGTTACGTAATCAAGCTTTGTCTTCCAAACGATTGACAGATCTATGCATTGTTCAGTCAATCACTCATTCATTGTATTGCTTTGCTTTGGTGAATGTTATTATTTATAATACAGATGATTATTCGTTTTCGTTATTTCTTTTTGTAATCCCATCCCATCTGACATTGCCAGATTAACTAAACTCTGTTCGCCTTGGCTTAAGGCTGTACTAGACAAATTGATATAGGCTTGAACACCAAGGCTACATCAAAATGTTGTTATGCTATGCATAGTCATGCAGTGATTGTCTTTAGCCATGACAAGCTCCTAGCATAACATCATCAGTCTCCCAAATCCTCCGAAGTCGGAGTGTGGCTGCCCACGAGGCGGGGTAATCAAAACATGGTCTCACACATAATAATCTATTATAACCATACATTACCAACACTCAAAACAATTGCATACATACTGCTTAGCTGGAAGAACATAAGCGTTAAACGCTTGTTACCATAGTAACCCAAAAGGAGAAGCACCTCCGTGACAGTAGCCTTACCTCCCCTGATACTCTCCTGTCACGGTGGCTACTTCCTGCTTCAACCTCATTCCACCATTTTCCATGCTTGATAGCTGAGAAGTTCGTTTTTGCTCCACCCACTTTTGAGTCTCCTTTGCCTTTGGTGGGTTTGTTCCGGTCTTAATTCTCTCTTTTGGCTCATTCTTTCTCATTCTCTCTAGTCAACTAGTTTGTAGAAAGTTCTTTCTTCTTTTTGAAGAAATTTTTGTAGACTGAATTTTTGAATCAGTATTGTTCAGCCTGTCCGGTTTTTCTCCGGCTTGACTGACATTTTGATTTTATTTTCGTGTTGACTTTTTACTTTTTCTGTTGTGATTTTTGGTTGTATTTTTGTTTATGCAACTAGCAGTTCGTGGGTTTAAATTGCCTAAGGTTTTGGCTATTTTCTCATCAATTATCATGTCGGAAAAAGGTAAACACTCCTCGTCGAGTGGTTCCAAGAAGTCGGTTTCTCATAAACATTCTTCATCGGAAGTGGTTCGGGACAGCCACAAGGGGCGTGCCGTTACTCCCCCGTTGTCTTCTTCCAAGAGGTCGGATAAGAAACTTCCTTTTTCTTCATCCAAATCGGACTCTCAATCCAAAGTTGTCTCCCCTTCTTTGGCCCGGTCTTTGGTTCCTCCAGAAGTTAAATCGGTCAAACCTGAACCTACTTCGTCGGAGCATCCTCTCCTTGTCCCAGCTTCTAGTCCTATCACACCCTCACCAGAACTGTTTGATTCTTTTGTTAAACACCTTCAGTCTAGCGGTCTCATTGTGTCTTTACCAGCTGTCACCAATTCTGCCTCCCCGGCTGGGGAGGACAATCCTCTTTTGTTTTCAGCGCAGGTTCCTCTGTCACCGCCTAGGCTTGTCCCTCACGAAGACTACCACGAGGACTATCCTGAGGACTATTACGAGGACTTTCAGCTGACGTCCCCTAGGTCCGTGGTCGCCGCTCGTGCTGCCCGGTCCCCTCATCGTGACGACGCCTACCGCCGTACGCCACTCAGGGTCCAGTCGGCCTCCAGGGAGGTCTACCCCTCCACCTCAGGCCACGGTTCCTCCTTGGTCCCTCGGTCTCCTTCGGTCCCCTCTTCACGTCGTGGGAGGGTCTACACCGAACAGGAGTTCGAAGACACCACGGAGGGTGTAAGTAGACGGCCCGTCTACGCGGTCAGGGCATCGCGGTTCTCCCCCCTTGTTGGGGTTAACCTGCACCGCCCAGGCGAGAGATACTTCCCCGATCGCGGGTCGTATGTTGGTCGTGTCTCAGCCCCTGGGCTTCGTCTCGCCAGATTCGAACGCCCCGAGCACGTAAGCCCAACTTCTCTCGGCCTCCATGAGAGGGTCAGTCGATGGGGTAGTGACACTCCTGACCCTCTCCATGACCGCCCGGTTGAGGCTTCCACATCCGTGGTTCACCCCTCCCCGGCTCGACAGCGAAGGTCTGCACTGTCTGCCTCCAGGACCGGCCATCCACCCGGGTTCCGGCCCTCAGTGCTAGGGGGAGGCTCAAGACTGGAACGATCTCGTCCTCCCCTCCGGCGGGAACCCTCCTCCACACGCCCACCGCGGTCCCAACACCGTGGCAGGCGAGTTGACCTCTCACGTTCCCCCGATTCACGCGGCTACCGTTCCACGGCGCCGCCAAGTCCATCTGCAGTGGTGGACCTCTCTCCGGCCAAACACCGGTACGTCCACAGGATCCCCCTCGAGGCTCCTCCCTCTGAGGATGAGTTCTCAACACCGGGCTTTGCCACAGAGGGCTCGTCTCCACGGCCCGACCCGGATCTAGCACGTGCTGTCTCCCCTGGTTCGCAACATAGCTCCGGGGATCGTCACTGTTGTGCTCAGCAAGAGGATTCTTCCTCACAACGGGCCTCTTCCTTGTCCAAGGGAGATCTTCTCAAATTAATTTATCCTGTTTGTGAAGATGTCTGCAAGTCTACGTCGACTCCATGCACGTCGTCTACTAGGGTTGTGGTTTCCTACAAGAAGCCTAAAGAGCCACTGCGTTTCAAGTGCCCGGACTCTCTCCTTCACTCTTTGGATAAGGCTGAGATCACGCTGCTTACGGGGAAACTCCCCTTAGATCAGCCCTCTGACTCGGATCAAGACGTCGAGATCGACTCTTCTTCGGCCTCTGGTTCGTTCAAGATCCCTAGATTTGTGCCTCCGTTCGCCCTGTCGTCTGGCGTTCTTCCCTTCGAGAACTTTTCTATGCCTTCGAAGTCTCAGTGTTCGAAACTTCGTTTGATGCATCAGTCTCCGGGAAATTTGAATCTCATCCCTTCGACGGCGAGAACACTGGAGTCTTCCTTGTCGGACTCACTCAGGGCCTGTGCCGTCACGTCATCGCTCCACCAGTCAATCTCTCAACTCATTGGCATCTCTCCGTCTCTTAAGCCGGAAGAATTCAGACTGTATGAGAACATTGATGAGTCAACTCTGGGATCTCTCATCTCGCTTCAGACTGACGCTCTCTCCAGCGAGATGGACGTTGTTGCAGCTCTTCGTGTTCAAGTCGCTGCTCTGCGCCGGGATCATGTCCTCGACTCCTCCCACATGAGATTTGCGAAGGAAGAGAAAGAAAAGCTTCGCTCTCTTCCCCTCCCTCCCAGTGGCCTGTTCGGCAACAAACTGTTGGACTCCTCCGTCGACTCGGCCAACAAGCGCAAGGCGGAACTCTCAAGAAGTGCTCATGCAGGCGGTGACTAAACGTTTCCGCTCTGAATCTTCTTCGCAACGCCTTCAACTATCTGCACCTAGGCCGTCACGCCCTTTCAGGAGCTCCTTCAGAGGTTCATTCTCAGGCCGTCGTGTCTTCAGGGCCCAGTCCTCTTTCTCTCGCGGTTCCTTCTCCAGAGGAAGGCCTTCCTCTTCTAACGGAGGTAGGGCTTCGGGTCCTCCAAAACCCCAGAACAAGCAGCTTTTTCGTTAGGGCCCGTGCCCTCCGAAGAAGTTCCAGCTGTTTCTACTTCCTGCGTGGGCGCTCTCAGCGCCGCACTACCAGCTTGGCTGAGATTAGTAGACAACAGCTGGATTCTTCGGGTGGTACGGGCAGGGTTTTGGTTTCTGTTCCTCAAGGAACCAAACCTTTCGCGTACTCCGATCGTGTTTCCACCCCCGGTGGATCCGGAGAGACTCTCCATTCTCCAAGCAGAAGTCGATTCTCTTCTGCTGAAAGGGGCTGTAGAACTGATTCACAACCCAGGTCCAGGCTTCTACTCCCGTCTTTTTACTGTCCCCAAAAAGTCGGGAGGATTCAGGCCAGTCCTGGACCTCTCCCCTTTGAACAAGTTTATCAAACCGGTCAAGTTCAAAATGGAGACAGCAGCCTCCATTCGCGCTGCCATTCAGCCCGGAGATTGGGCCACATCGATAGACTTAAGAGATGCTTACTTCCACATTCTCATCCACCCTTCGAGGCAGAAGTTCCTCAGATTCGTTTGGAACGGAAAAGTTCACCAGTTCAGGGCACTCCCCTTCGGGTTATCCCTTGCTTCCTGGATTTTCACAAAAGTCACCAGGGAGTTAGCGGCTCTGGCGAGGGCAAAGGGTATTCGCCTTCGCGTTTATTTGGACGACTGGCTCATTCTGGGGGCCGGCCAATCGGTCTCCCTGTCTCACACCCATCAACTAGTCGATCTGTCTCGTTCGCTCGGTTTCCAAATCAACGAGAAAAAGTCAGATCTGACTCCAAGACAACAATTTCGCTATCTAGGGATGCTCATAGACAGCGTCAAGTTTTGCGTTTCACCAACGCCCGAGAGAATCCAGTCTCTCACACAAACTTTGGACTCTTCTCTCGCGGCCCCCTCAATCACCCTGCGTCAATGTCTAAGGATTCTGGGTCTGATGGAATCCATGGCGGAGCTTCTCCCTTTGGGAAGGCTTCACAAGAGGAATCTACAGAGACACGTGACAAACTTTTTTCAAGACCTCTCACTACTCGACAATTCAGTCCCAGTCGGCCCTTGGCTACACCAAGCTGTGATTCAGTGGCGATCTGTGACTTGGCTCCACAGTTCGGTACCTCTTCGTGTGCTCAGAAAGCAAGTCTTCCTCTTCACAGACGCTTCAAAGGATGGCTGGGGAGCTCATATCGACGACGACGAAGTCTCGGGAGTTTGGACTCTAGAGCTCTCTCTCCTTCACATCAACCTGTTGGAGATGGAGGCCATCCGCCTCGCTCTTCTGCACTTCTCGGAGCGGCTTCGGGGGGTCTGGGTCACTGTGACGAGCAACAATACAGCATGTCTCTCTTACCTCCGACGCCAGGGGGGCACCAGATCGACGTCGCTGTCGCTCGCTGCCAAAAACATCCTGCTGTGGGCCCACAGCCAGGATATTGCCCTTTTGGTGGAGTTCGTGCCCAGCAAACTCAACGTTATTGCAGATCAGCTGAGCCGTTCCAGTCAAGTCCTGGCGACGGAATGGACAATTGCACACCAGTCCCTTCAACCAGTGTGGGACCTCTGGGGAAAACCTTGGCTCGACCTCTTTGCGATGCGCCACAACTCTCGCCTCCCTCTCTTTGTGTCCCCGGTCAGGGATCAACAGGCCTTCGCTCGAAACGCTTTCACCATTCCTTGGATGAACGTCTTCGCTTACGCCTACCCTCCAACCACTCTGATCCCCAAAGTGTTGGAGAAAGTGACAAGAGACGCTCCTCAACTGATCCTCATCATGCCCTTCTGGCCAACCAGTGCTTGGTTCCCGGAGGTGTTGACATTGGCGAAAGCGCCACCGCTCCACCTCCAACTCAGCTCAAAGACGTTGGTTCAACCAAGATCAGGAATAGGGCACCCAAACCCAGACGTGCTCAGGCTGACCGCCTAGAAACTGTGAGGCAGGGTCTCAAGAGACAAGGTTTTGCTACTCGTTCTATCGACCTCTTGCTTACCTCGAGGAGGCAAAGCACTAACGCTCTGTACAATCTTCGCTGGCGTGTTTGGTACAATTTTTGTAGAGAGCATAAATTTGACCCTCTTCACCCGTCTTCGGCTGAGTTTGTTCGTTTTCTGGCTTTCCTTTTCACAGAAAAGGATTTGTCCGCAAAGACTATTTCGGGTTACAAATCGGCCATCAGTAGTACCATTTCTCTAACCCTTGGTTCTCGTTTGGTGTCAGCTTTGTCCTCACCTTACGTGACTCATTTCATTGATGCTGTGAAACTAAGAGCTCCGTCGTGCTCCATTCGTTTCCCTCAGTGGGATCTCTTTTTGGTTTTGAATTATCTGCGTGATAAGTGTGAACCCTTGGACAAACTCTCGCTTAAAGTTCTCACGTACAAGACTTTGTTTTTGATAGCCCTTGCTTCCACACGTAGAGTTAGCGGCATTCACTCCCTTAGTGGCCTCTCTGGAGATATTGAGTTTGATCCCTCTGGCTCTATGGTCTCTCTGTCGTTCCTACCAGAATTCAGAGCTAAGACCCAACCGGGTGATGTAGACTCTCCTCATGTCAATATCCCTAGCCTAGACTCTATCATCTGTGACGACGATTCTGAGATTTGTAATTGCCCAGTTCGTTGTTTAAGGTTCTATCTTAAGCGCACCAGCTCCTTCAGGGGCTCGAGGAGACGCCTTTTCCTCTCGATCAACCGGAAATATAACAAAGACATTTCTAAGGGTACTATCTCTAGATGGTTGGTCGAGACGGTTAAGTTAGCATACTCTAACTCTAGCTCCTCTCTTCCGGACAACCCCATCAGAGCTCATGAGGTGCGGGCTGTCAGCGCTTTTCTGGCGATAACCAAGGGCGTCCCGCTCTCCAAGATCCTGGAAGCGGCGACCTGGCGCTCAGTGAACACCTTCCTGAATTTCTACCTCCGGGATGTGTCCACCGAGAGGTCCGACAATTCGTTCGCCATTAAACGAGTTGTCGTGGCCCATACTCCCATCTCCTGCTAATGTAAGTTTTTACGTTTTATTCTCTTCTTTGGTAAGCCAATGCTTTGGCCTATGGGGGAAAAGAGATTGGAGTATCTGTGAGGTATTTATGTGATGTTTTTTCATGGAGTTTTATGTATGTACTTTTCATTCTTAGTACTTCTCGCTCCCAATGTGATTACATAGCATCACCCTCCTCCGCGTTGGTATTCTGCAATTGTTTTGAGTGTTGGTAATGTATGGTTATAATAGATTGGTAGATTTATATTAATCTTACTATCTATATAACTAAATACTTACCAACACTCAAATCAACCTAAGGTTCCTTCCCATCCATCCCTCCTGATGCTGATGGAAAATGGGGAATGAGGTTGAAGCAGGAAGTAGCCACCGTGACAGGAGAGTATCAGGGGAGGTAAGGCTACTGTCACGGAGGTGCTTCTCCTTTTGGGTTACTATGGTAACAAGCGTTTAACGCTTATGTTCTTCCAGCTAAGCAGTATGTATGCAATTGTTTTGAGTGTTGGTAAGTATTTATTTATATAGATTGTAAGATTAATATAAATCTACCATTCTCATCCCTAGCTGATGTATTTATACCATAGTGTTCAAGTCCTTTGGCTATTCTCGGATGATCCCTGGAGTCTTTTAGCCATGGTACGACAACAACAACTAAACTCTGTGAATTGTGAATTGAATCTCCCTCTCAGGCCTTCTCCACCCCTTCCCCCTTCTCACTCCCTTTTTCTCTTCATTGTCACGTTGTGTGCTGACGTGTTCATTATTCTGCCTTTCATAATAATAACTATTGAGAACATTCGTTATTGGATTTTATGTATAATTCTTTGTCCATTTCTTTGTTCATTTCCAGCACAAGTCAGGAGGACTCTGGCACTCCGGATGCTGAAGGGCAAAAAAGGTTTGAATCTTCTTTTTTTCTTTTATTCTTGATAATTCCTGCCCCCCCTCGTTTTCCCCATTTGGTTGTAGTCATGTTTCTTTTGCATAATCTATGTTCTTTTCTACCCTGTATTTTTGTTTTAGGCCATGTACACACATAAGCGGATATTCCATGCGGAAACCCGTGCGCAATCCATAAATAAGTGAAACAAAGAAGGAAAAAGATTTGCGCACGTGTCCAAATTTCCCCTATAAGCGTAAACGTTTATCCTTCTTTCTTCCACTTATTTAGGGTTTTCCGTACGGAACTTACGCGTCTAATGTGAACCCTGCCTTAATCATAGATGTGTCTACAGACATAGGTGTGTCATCATAGATGTGTCTACTGTGTTTTCTTCCCTTATATTTTTCGTATTGTCATTTCATAGATGTGTTTACAGAACACACGTATCATATAGTATGTTGCTTGGAAAATAAATCTGGTTGTAATGTTAAAATTATGTGTGTAAGCAACAAAGCTTTTCCCCTTTTATATTGTTTTATTCGTTCTGTTGTCATAGTGGTCTCTGCTTTCAACTGTCTCCCCCTCCCCCCCCCCCCTCCTTCCCTTCTCTTCTTTGCTATGCCATCCCCTGTCTACCCACATGATGCCTTGCCCTTGGCACAGTGAACCTCTAACAGTTCACTGCCCCTACGGCCGATAGGCTATGGGACACCTTTACCTTTACCTTCCCTTCTCTTACGCCAAGGCAATGTTTATGTGTAGAATTAAAGGTGGATATGTGTATGTGCGTGTTTGTGTTTTGCTGTATAGTACACAGCTTCATAAACTTTGATAATAACAATTCCAATTTAGGTACAAGCCAAGGGTACTACAACTGAGTATCAGTCTTGTTTATTCTTTTGTATTAGGTTATTAGGTACTTTATAGTCACAGAGGCGTCTCTGTGAAATTCGGGTTGCTCCCACCTGGAGAGCGCGTCGCAGCCTGAGGCGCGCCACCCAATTATTATTTTTTTTCTTCTGCATTCGATTTTTGTGTGACCGATGAGGAAGTAAAGGGGATTGAGTGGTGGGGGTTAAATTTGGACCAAATGACAACTTTTTCGTTGCCACTGGGATTAACGTGTACTAAGTCTGTCGTGCTTGCTATCTGGAACTCCGTCGCATTGCTTCTGTTCGTCATCTTCTCTCTGAAGACGCCACCAAAACTCTTATCTCTGCCTTTGTTCTCTCTCGCTTAGACTACTGCAATTCCCTTCTTGCTGGTTGCCCACAATGTAAAATCTTCTCGCTAAATTGCAGAAAATTCAGAACAATGCTGCTCGCCTTGTACTGAGGTGTTCCAAATTCTCTCACTCTACCCCAATGCTTGAATCTCTTCACTGGCTTCCTGTCGGAAGGCGTATCGAATACAAGCTCTCTCTGCTCTGTTACAAATCCCTGAATGGTCTGGCTCCTTCTTATCTCGCTGATCTTCTGAACCTTTACACACCTCTTAGACAGTTACGCTCCTCTTCTGACACTTCTCTCCTCCAGATCCCTCGTTACCGCACCAAGACCCTTGGCGAACGCTCCTTCTCTTTCCAGACCCCCTCCTCTTGGAATAGACTCCCTTTACCTCTCCGTTCTGCCAACTCCCTTTCTTCATTTAAGTCTTCTCTCAAAACTACTCTTTTCAAATCATAGCCTGCTATATTTCTTTTCACAGTACTGTGCCCCTTCCATCCGCGTGTGTTTATGTGCATGCGTGTTGTTTGTGCGTGTCTGTTGCGTGTGCGTGTGCGCGTGTGTGTGTGTGCTCGTGTGCGGTGGTGCATTCGTGTGTGTGTTTGTGTGTGTGTGTCTGTTTAGTGTGTGTGTCTGTGATTAGTGCGTGCGTGTGAGCGCACGCGCGTGTGTATAATATATTTTTGTCGTTTCTTTATTGATATTGCTTGCCGGTTTATTCATTTATTATTGTAAGCACTTAGGGCTTGTTTAAGATTAGGCGCTATAAATGCGAATTATTATTATTATTATTATTATTACTAAGTGTATGGGCACACGGGACCTCGGTTTATCTTCTCATCCGAAAGACTCCACGTTCAGACCGTAAGGCCTAGTGCAAAGTGAGAAGACAACTCCCCTGTACCCAGGTTCGACCTCGGGTTTTACTTGACACAAGGCGAACGCGTTACCTCTGTGCCACTCTACGTCGTTTTCCCCCCTTTTTATGGTGATGATACACTCTGATTTTAATTTAAAAAACTCGATATATTTTGTTCGTTAGTGAACAGTATTTCATCGTTCTATTTCTCAGGACGTAATGCTCGCAGCATCTCCAACCAGTACAGAGAAAGGAGGTTTGAAGGAGGTTTCTTTTACTGCATGCTATCGGTGGAATGGAATATGATACTGTTTTTATTATTTTGTTGGCACATTGATGCTTCCTCTAGTATTTTGTTTTCAGTTGTGATCGAGTGAATGATGAATTGCATGCGTACGTGAGTCTCTCTCTCTCTCTCTCTCTCTCTCTCTCTCTCTCTCTCTCTCTCTCTCTCTCTCGTCTCTCTCTCTCTCTCTCTCTCTCTCATCTCTCTCTCTCTCTCTCATCTCTCTCTCTCTCTCTCTCTCTCTCTCTCTCTCTCTCTCTCTCTCTCTCTCTCTCTCTCTCTCTCTCTCTCTCTCTCTCTCTCTCTCTCTCTCTCTCTCTCTCTCTCTCTCTCTCTCTCTCTCTCTCTCTCTCTCTCTCTCTCTCTCTCTCTCTCTCTCTCTCTCTCTCTCTCTCTCTCTCTCTCTCTCTCTCTCTCTTTCGTTCTCTCTCTCTCTCTCTCTCTCTCTCTCTCTCTCTCTCTCTCTCTCTCTCTCTCTCTCTCTCTCTCTCTCTCTCTCTCTCTCGTCTCCTCTCTCTCTCTCTCTCTCTCTCTCTCTCTCTCTCTCTCTCTCTCTCTCTCTCTCTCTCTCTCTCTCTCTCTCTCTCTCTCTCTCTCTCTCTCTCTCTCTCTCTCTCTCTCTCTCTCTCTCTCTCTTCTCTCTCTCTCTCTCTCTCTCTCTCTCTCTCTCTCTCTCTCTCTCTCTCTCTCTCTCTCTCTCTCTCTCTCTCTCTCTCTCTCTCTCTCTCTCTCTCTCTCTCTCTCTCTCTCTCTCTCTCTCTCTCGGCGAAGAACATGGACAAGGAGGTAAAAAATGTGGAGAGTGAGATTAAGAATGTGGAGAAAGAGGTGAAGAACGTGGAGAAAAAGCTGTCAGACAAATTTGATGGTGTTGAATCGAAAGTTTCAGAAGTACAAGCTGTACAAGCACTGACTGTATCCCTGAACAACCAAACTGAAGCCATCCACCGACTGGAATCCAAGCACAACGAGATGAGCGCCACTATTACAACCTTGTGTAAGGAGGTAGCAGACACCAAACAAACTGCGCGAGAAAACCAGTCAGCCGTGAGACAGCTGGATCAGAAGCAGGACGAGATGAAACGGACCATAGAAAACCTTGAAGATGAAATCGACCGCCTGTGAAGGCTTCTCTCGTCGCAACAACGTCAAGATACTCGGTATTCCAGAGTCAGGCGAAGGTACTGTGCCAGAGGATTGCTCTAGTAAAGTGAAACATGTGCTGACCACTTTTGCTCCTGATGTAAAGTGGGAAGACGATACGATCGAGAGGGCACACAGGCTGGGAAAACGTAACCCATATAACCCCAGACCTAGGCCAATACTTGCCAAATTTCAGAGATGGGGAGACGCGATGAAATTGATGAAGAAAGAATGCTAAACGATGGTTTGAAGCCTGTGCAAGATCTCACTCGTCGTCACTCTGAAAAACGGAGACAACTCAAAGACGAAGGTTTGTCTGGCTACTTTGTAAGGGGCATTCTCCACGTCAGAGATCAACAGGATCGTGGTTACCCCCCTCGCGCAGCCTACAGTCTAGGTCACAGATTTCCTGACCCCAGTCAACCCCGCTACGTCACGGAATCCCCTGACGTCACGACCAATCAGAACGTTCAAAACGAAGATGTGACCTGCATTGACCCAAAAACTTTCTCAGAAGTCAACGAGTGTGCCGTTACCGTACCCCCACCCTCCGTCCCCCCTGCTCCACTCCACCCACCTTGTGATCTAGCTGTTGAAGACACCGCATCCGCATCGCGTATCCTTACACCCCCACTCCCCCAGTCAGCCAGTGGTGAAGCAGACGACGTCAGTTGTGCAGTCAGTGTCGACACGCGCGCGAAGGGAGGGGAGGGAGGTGGTGTTTCTTTACAAGAGAAGAGAGGGAATGGTTCAAACAGGGTTTCTTTGAGAGAGGCGGGTGGTTCTGACAAAGTCGAGCGACGCCTCAGAGACAGATCTGGATCAACGGCTGGCAAAAAACAACTTTGAAATGGACCTCGCGTAGTAATCCCAATGACGCAAGAAGCCAAAAATAGAGGTGTGGTCAAGGTCATCCAAATAGAGGGAGAATAAACGATCAAAGTTTAATACACACGCACACGCACGACACTTTTCACCCTGCACACACTCAAAATGCAAACTGCAACATAGTCATAAATTGAATACAAGTTTTGTAAATAATGTTTCCTTTATGTGTTGGAATGTAAATGGGCTTATTGGAAAATTAACAGACCCAGATTTTGTTGACTATGTCACATCATTTGATTTTTGTTGTTTATCAGAAACTTTTACTTTCAAGGAATTCGATTTCAGCATATACTTTAATGATTTTGTTGTTCTTCATTCCCCTGCAGTAAAGTTTACGCGCATGGGTAGGCCTTCAGGAGGCGTGGTTCTCTTATTTCGTAAATCGTTATCCATTTATGTTAAATGTGTTGAAACAAACATTGAAAATATTCTTTGTGTTCGTATTTCTAAATTTTTGTTTAATTGTGAAAAAAGATGTTATGTTGTTTGGTTTATACAATCATCCAGTAAATAGTGTCTTCTATCAAGATAAAGATGTTGACTCTACTCTTGAAATGCTCGAAACTTTTCTTGTTACATTGACAGAAAAGAATGATGATGTTTATTTCATTTTTGGTGGTGACTTGAATGCAAGAATTGGTGATTGGTATGCAAGTATATCAACAGACAAAAATGATGAGTGAATGGAAGATGAATGTCTGAAGCGTAAATCTGAAGACGGCGTTGTGAATGGTTTCGGCCAAATGTTGATTGAATTTTGTACTGTGTTTGAGATAACGCCCTTGAATGGCTTGTGTGAAAGACATTTTGATGGACACTTTACATTTCATTCAGAGCGTGGCAATAGTGCTATTGATTATTTTCTTTGTTCAATTGATTTGTTACATTGTATGAAGTCTTTCCATGTAGTTAACCGTGTGGAATCACAGCATATGCCTGTTCATTTAGTGGTCAATAGTGTAGAGATAATAGGGAATCAAGAACAAAAGGCACAATATATTCAAAAGATAAGATGGGACCCAAATACATTGCATGATTTTATTGATTCTATGGCATCAGAAGATACAAGCAAACAACTTGAAGCAGTAACAGAAGAAGTTAGTCATGATGTGGAGTCTAGTTTAGTCAAGTTTACACATTTATTGCTAGAAGCCGGAGACTGTATGCGTCAAACTGTGGGTACTGGGGGTGGTGATAAAATCAACAAAAAATGGCATGATGCGGAATGTAAATACCTTAAGCGAGACACAAGACATGCACTGTGTAGATATGCTCGTCTTAAGCGCTCTGTTAATCCAAGATTGTATGATGAAAGGAAAACAGAATATTACAGCAAAAGATCTTCCTATCAAAGTAAGTTAAAAGAAAAAAGGCAAAAATTCAGACAAAATACATATGAAATGTTGTTGCAAAGTAAAAATGATAAAATTAAATTTTGGAAAATTATAAGAAATGCAAGAAGGAAGAAAAGAACTCCACCTCCAATATCAATTAGTGCATGGAAAGACCATTTTGAACATATTTTAAGTAATCCAACAGAAACTCAGTCAAAAGTTGAATATTCAGACCAGACATATTGATGAAGAAATTTATGTTCAAGAACTAGATTCAGATATTACTGAGGAAGAAGTTAAGCTAGCAATTCGTGGACTTAAAACTGGTAAAGCGTCAGGTCTAGATGAAATACCACCCGAGTTTCTAAAAGAAACAGAATCCATAGTATCTCCATTTTAACCCCTTGACTGCCACCAACGTATCACGTACTGACCTGATGACATCACTGATGATGTCATCAGATGAAGAGGAATAACCCTGATATGCTGGCTTTTGCTCTGACACAGTCACGAGAGTTATATCCCCAGACCATTTTGCCAGATTGGCTCTATCAGTTGTCTTTTTCATGGCATGATTTGCCCAATGATTTTTTCTTTAATTTTCTCTGGCAGTCAAAGGGTTAAATTGTACAATGAAGGATATTTTCCAGTTGGATGGACCCAGTCATTTATTATTCTACTACACAAAAAAGGTAATATAGCTAACCCAGGGAATTACAGAGGAATTTCATTACTTAGTATAATTAGCAAGGTGTTTACATCCATCCTAAACAAGCGTTTATATAAATGGGCCGAATTAGAAAATAAAATATGTGAAGAGCAAGCAGGTTTTCGCAAGGGGTATTCCACGATTGATCATATTTATACACTAATGTCTATGATTAAAAACTCTTTAAATAGTAAACACAAGAGTAAATTTTATATTGCTTTTATCGACTACCAGAAAGCGTTTGACACCGTAGACCGTAATAAACTCTGGGCAGTTCTGCATAAAGTTAAAACCTCTACAAAAATGCTTAATATGCTGAAAGGAATGTATAAATCTGTACAGGCATGTGTAAGAAGTGGGGCAGAGTTATCAGAATTCTTTGATTGCCCTGCGGGGGTGAAGCAAGGCTGCTTATTATCTCCCTTGATTTTTTCACTATTGATTACAGATGTAGCTGAAGCAGTGACACTTAATGGCAAACATGGTTATCAGTTCCTGCCAGGTCTTAGATACATTTTCTTGTTATTGTTTGCCGATGACATATCTCTACTCTCTGTCACACCGTCTGGCCTACAAAATCAAATAAATAACTTACAAAAAGCCTCAGAATTACTTGGTTTGACTGTTAATCTACAAAAAACAAAAGTCATGGTTTTCAGAAAGGGAGTTTTTTTGAGCAAATACGAAAAATTGTATTACAGAGGAAAAGAAATCGAAGTAGTTAATAGTTACAAATATTTAGGGTTTACTTTGTCAACTAAGCTATCTATGGATGTATCATTAGCAGAATTTGCAGGTAGGGCTAAATGTAAGGTAATTGATATTTTGAAAACTATGTACAGTCTTGGAAGAATTGACATGTTTGTATATTTTAAATTGTTTGGCACTCAAGTCAAGCCAATGTTGTTGTATGCGTCAGAAATGTGGGGTCTGACTCGTTTTAAGGTAATAGAAAATGTACACCTTTTCGCTTGTAAACGCTTCCTCAAAGTATACCAAAAAAACTCCGAATACCTTAGTTTATGGTGAGCTGGGTAGATACCCACTCTATATTGATAGCAATGTAAGAGCTTTAAAATACTGGTTCAAGTTACAACGAATGGCTTTGTGTCGACTACCCAGGCAAGCCTACGAAAGAAATTTAAATGATACAGCAATACAGAATTGGGCATATGAAATTTAAAAAAAACCTGTTTAGATTCTTTTGGATTTTCAGAAGTTTGGATGCATGGTGGAGTAGGAGATGAACGTTCCTTTTTAAAAATGTACAGGCAAAGAATGGTTGACTGTTTTATGCAAGAATGGGCCGAAAAACTAGAGAACAGTGATCGTTTTTGTGTTTACCGATCATTTAAATCTCTATTAGTACCAGACAAATATTTAAGTGATATCACAATAAGTAAATTTAGAGTAGCATTGACAAAAATACGTCTTGGAATAAATGAACTGAGAGTTAACGAAAGATACTGTGAAATAGAACTTTTAAAAAAATGCCCTTTTTGTGATGATTTAGAAAACGAAGTTCACTTTCTTTTGAAATGTCCCATGTATGCCAGATTACGTGCAAAATATATACATAAACATTACAAATATAGCTGCATTCACCCACTAAAGTTTTTTCTGCAAAATGAGAACAAATATATAACGAGAGATGTGGCTATGTTCGTTCACTATGCACTTTGTCTAAGAGAAGAATCGATGTAAATTGTTTAAAGTGGTTTTTGAGTTATTTTTACTAGCTTGATTGAATGTGGTGCAGTTGATGTCCCCATGTGGATAGGCAGGAGGCCTCACATTGAAAATCCAGTGTTTCAGTGTTCTCTCTCTCTCTCTCTCTCTCTCTCTCTCTCTCTCTCTCTCTCTCTCTCTCTCTCTCTCTCTCTCTCTCTCTCTCTCTCTCTCTCTCTCTCTCTCTCTCTCTCTCTCTCTCTCTCTCTCTCTCTCTCTCTCTCTCTCTCTCTTCTCTCTCTCTCTCTCTCTCTCTCTCTCTCTCTCTCTGTCGGTGGTAATGGTGGTGGTCTGTGTGTATGTTGCTTGTGTTTAACTTTATTAGCCATCAATAACATCACACAAGACAATATCTACACCATTTTACTAGCCATCAATAACACTAAGTAAGAAGGTGTTAATTTCGCTTTACTGACGTAATATCACAGAGAAGGTGACATCTAATACGCTTTACTAACCATCAATAACATGATGCTAAGCATGACATCTATTACACTTTACTAACTTCAATATAATCATACTAAACGTGACATATATTACACTTTACTAACTTCAATAACATCATACTAAACGTGACATATATTACACTTTGCTAACTTAAATAACATGATACTAAATTTGACATACTAAAGTTGACACTATTTCACTATACTAACATCAATAACATGATACTAAAGTTGACATCTATTACACTATACTAACCATCAATAACATGATACTAAAGTTGACATATATTACACTATACTAACCATCAATAACATGATACTAAAGTTGACATCTATTACACTATACTAACCATCAATAACATGATACTAAAGTTGACATCTATTACACTATACTAACATCAATAACATGATACTAAAGTTGACATCTATTACACTATACTAACATCAATAACATGATACTAAAGTTGGCATCTATTACACTATACTAACATCAATAACATGATACTAAAGTTGACACTATTACACTATGCTAACATCAATAACATGATACTAATCTATTCAATACTAACATCAATAACATGATACTAAAGTTGACATAATATTACACTATACTAACATCAATAACATGATACTAAAGTTGACATAATATTTCACTATTCTAACCATCAATAACATCACAACGAAAGTGGTATTAATTTGATCTCTTCATTTAAACCCTTTCAGTGTGTTCCGGTTGTAAAAATAATAACCGCTACAATGAGAAGAAAACCTCACAGCGTAGCAAATGCACCACTAAATTCGACGTACAGTTTCTTACGGTGCTCTTATTCTTTACAATTGAACTACGGTGCTCTTATTCTTCTAATAAACAAAGCTAAGAAATAATGAGCCATGTTTGTTTTAGCAGGGTTAAAAAAGGCCGAATATAATTATGTATGTTTTTGGTGGTTTTCTTGTTTTGGATTTTGTTTTTATGTTTTAACAAGAAGGGTCCATACACATTTGGAGAGAAAGAGACAGACAGACAGACAGACAGGCAGGCAGAGAAAGAGACAGCGCAGCGATCTTTAATATTAGTTTTTATATTTCTAATGGCACAGCACCCGCTTCCAACTGCTTTTAGTTCATGCCTATTGTTAGAGCTCATCACCAGTATAAACCAATCCAAATTTTGTTCCCCTTTTGTGTTGTAGCATACCGCTTTGTAAAGTCTTTCCCTATCCCTAACAACAATCATTGAGACAAATACTTGCCTGCGTGAAAGGAAATAACTCGAAACGAGTGGATCTCTGAGGAAAACTAACAGCAGTCAGAATGTGGGGGAATGTGCAGTGGTTACAGCATTGTTTTAAGGTACATGTATTTAGTTTTAAATTCACAAATACGTGAAAAATCAAACAGCAGAGAGAAAAAACCCTGCAACTAAGAACATGAACGAGAGAGAGAGAGAGAGAGAGAGAGAGAGAGAGAGAGAGAGAGAGAGAGAGAGAGAGAGAGAGAGAGAGAGAGAGAGAGAGAGAGAGAGAGAGAGAGAGAGAGAATCAATCGCACGCACATCTAAGCATTTTTTAAAATTTTAATTTTTGTTTTTTTACATCTAAGCATTTGATACATTACTCACTCCCAACAGGTGCAACTTCATCTGTGAGAAGTGGCTAGCCACTGACCGCGAGGACGGTCAGACTGACCGCTACGTGCCGGTTGTTCTCCGCGACGACATAATGACCTTCGACAAGCTCTTCTCCGAGCACGCGCGGCTGGGCATCACCGACACGCACCTGTGGCTGTCCTGCTTCATGCGGCCCGAGCGCAGCACGTTCTCCCGCGTGCAGCGAGTCACGTGCTGCCTGGCCCTGCTGCTGCTCACCATGATCACCAGTGCCATGTTCTACCAGCCTGAGGATCTGGAGACGGGAGAGAGTTCCAGTGAGTAGGGGCTTTGGTAGGGTTTGGTCTTAGTTCTCTGCTACTCATTACTACCGGTGGTGAGAGTTATTGCGATCGTGTTTATGTTTGGCTTTGAATAAAAGACATTACTTTTGTTCAGTATTACAGAAGTAATTTTTTGGCCCAAAACAGGAAAAGAACAGCAAAATAAATTGCAGTTTCCCATTGCTTGTCATCCAGCTGGAAACCTTGGGAAACTCAAGCACACTAAAATGTATATTGTCACACTTGTAACATCACTATTTTGTAGCTTGGAGAAGTACCTCGGGCATAGTTCACATTGAGAGTTAGTTTTTTTAAACGAATTTACGAGAGCATTGATTTTGGAGCAAACCTTTTGTCCAAGCTTTTTTTCAATGGGTGAAGACCCTATCTGGAGTAGAATAGTTTGGCAACTGTCATCACAAAATTATCTAAATCTGACTCGTACATGCAGTGATGGTCTAAGCATGAAGGTATGCATGATTTCCATTCTTTTTGGACGTTTGTTTCACATTTGCCGAAATGGGATTGAGGGTTATTAAAATGTTTACGAGACAATGTGTGTGCAGTGGAACCTCCCATTGAACACCTTGAAAATATCATCCCAAACAAGGTCTTAAGAGCGAGGGAGTTGTATAAGGGAGGTAATTTTAATACTTACAAAGAACGGCAATGTCTCAGATAAGTACGTGGGATGGAGTCTTAAAGGGGGGGGGGGTCTTATAGGTTGGGTTAGGTTAGGTACATTTATGGTCACAGAGGCATCTGTGTGAAATTCGGGTTGCTCCCACCTGGGGAGCGCGTCGCAGCCAGAGGCGCGCCACCCAATTTTTTTTGATTTTTTTTTTGCATGCGATTTTTGTGTGACTGATGAAGGAAGGTTCTGCTGTAATTTCCTTTCTTGGTGCGATGTGTGTTCAGATTCAGCGGGCATGGGGGTACAGGGGGTGTCTTATAAGGAAGGTTCTGCTGTAATTTCCTTTCTTGGTGCGATGTGTGTTCAGATTCAGCGGGCATGGGGGGTGCATGGGGTGTCTTATAAGGAAGGTTCCGCTGTAATTTCCTTTCTGATCACCTCAGTGGTTTGCTCTTTCTACCCACATGTATTACATTTTTCAAATCACAATTTCCGCATTTTAATAACTTATCTATTTTACCCAAATTTTTCTTCATTTTTCTTTTCACCTTGTGCTGGTTTGCTTAAATTGTGGACTTTTCGGCCTAGTACAGAGAAGACACCATTCTTTTATTATAAATGTCTTCCTGTTGGGGTTGATCCACAAGATAGTGTTTGTTAGCAGATATACATACTGACGAGAATTCCATAATTCGAAAGAGATCTCTCTATGTACCATGCTCATGCACTGTCTGTCCCCCATTGGGACAAAAAGTAAACCAGCACAATCTTGTACCTTTATTGCATTCTTTTCACAGAACAGAGTTAATTTCAAAAAGTATACACAGTTAGTGGTGTTTGTGGTTTCTTATATAAAATAATAATTTCCTTTCTTGATGCGATGTGTGTTCAGATTCAGTGGGCATGGAGGTGCAGATCGGACTGATGAAATTCTCGATGACGACGCTGTGGACGTCCTTGGTGTCCATCGTGATCACCGCCGTGCCGGTCCTGCTCTTCGTGCTGCTCTTCAAGGCCTGCCGCCCCAAGCCCGGCCCCCGGGCACAGGCCCAGAAGCACAGGAGGATGGGGGTTCTGCACATCACCAAGGCGTAGGTGTAGTTAGTTCTCAGTTTGTTTTTTGTTTTGTTTTACTCCCAGTTCGTTAAGAATTAGGGTGTGTTGGAATGGGAACGTTCTATGGATTGTGCTTTTCTCTGTCTGTGTGTCTGTCTCTCTGTCTGTTTTTCCTTATCTACAAGGAATATTTCGATTCAACATGAAAAGTCTTCCTCATAGACTGATTTTACCTCTTCCAAAATTATATGTATTCAAATCTAGCTTACAATATGCAGGGGGTCTCCTCTGGAACGGCATTGCCTCCCAAATGAACGTTCATGTGTGTCTAAACACATTCAAAAAAAGATATAATCAAATACTCATGAACGAATACTCTAGCTCATAATATCCAAGAATGTCTACTTTGTATCCTTTTCCAAATCTCTCATTTGTTATAATACATGCTTATGTGTTAAGTCTTCTTATATGTACATTGTATTTACTATGCATTATTTTTCCTGCATGTATTACTTCATTTCTTCCATCTTTTTTTAATTTTGACCTCCCTCTCTCTGTCAGTCTCTGTCTGTCTGTCTGTCTGTTGTTGTCTCAGACTCTCTCTTTAATTGATGTAATTTATCTTATTTATATGCCTTGCACGGTGCGTCCGTTTACGAATTTGATTTAAGTGTTGTTTTTTGTTTTTATATTTTGCGATGTCTTTTGTTTCTATTTGTATTTCTTAAATTTATTTTCTTTTTGTTCGGAGGGCCGGATGAAAAAAAGCCGGTTATTGTGCTTATTCCGCTTTTCCTCAAAAAAAAAACATTCGTTCGTTCGTTCGTTCGTTCTCTGTCTTTCTCGCTTGAACACAATCCACACACCACATAAACACACACAGATCTACATACATACGCACACAAACACACACACAGAGACGCACATACACACACAACTATCTCACCGACCCTGACAAGACCTCGCAGCCACAACGTTTCAACTTCTATAACCCCATTAACAGGCTTCTTTTTTTTTTAGCAATTTATCATTTGCATCATCCAATTAAAAGTTGTCATGTCCTTGTATTAATTCTAGTGCAGCATCCGCAATCTTTGTCCTAACCCATGTCGAGACAAGTGGGGACAGTGAGCTCTATTTGCGTAACTGAAATAACAGGGACTGAGATAATAAGTCATCGCCTTTTCTTAAATATATTGTATGTGTGTAGTTGTGGAGCCCCAGATAAGCTGAATGTATGGAAGACGAAAACCAGACAGAATTGAGAAAATTCGTGAGATCAGAACTGACTTACACATCCTCACAACTAAATAAAACCCACTCACGCACACAAGCAACAACAACAAAAAACGACTAACGTCTCATTCAACACGTTATACAATGTAACAAACCTTCTGCAGGAGTAAGCACCTTCTAGCCAAACAGAAAGGCGACGATGATGACAGCAAGACCTCTGACGTGCTGGACGAGGTTCTGCAGCAGAACCCCCTGCCCCATGTGGTGGTCTACCTGGCCTGGCTGCTGGTGCTGGGCACCATCGCAGTCTGTGCCTTCTTCCTGCTGCTCTACTCCATGCAGTGGGGCAAGACCACCTCCCAGGAGTGGCTTGGGTCGTTCTTCCTCTCCTTCTTTGAGAGCATCTTTGTTCTCGATCCTGTGAAGGTAGAGAGAGAGAGAGAGAGAGAGAGAGAGAGAGAGAGAGAGAGAGAGAGAGAGAGAGAGAGAGAGACGCTTCAGACGCTTCAGACATTGTTTTATGACAATGGCACAAATACAGCCTTTATGTCAATGTGGTGAACTGTTTCTTGCAGTGCCGAAGTTACGGAACATAAATCATGAAACTCAAAAAAGCAATAATAAAAATGAAAACCAACTTATTAAGTAAAGTGAAGAAACGGATTAAACATACATGTACCAATAATTCAGAAACAGAATTACAATAGCAAGCTGAAACCAGACATGAAAAAAAACAAACAAACAAACAACGAAACATTTATATAACATACACAAGATTCTCAAGCTCATATAACACGAGATATGACATAATGAGCACACATTACTTTCATACATCACAAATAAGCATTCTCTTTTTTCTAACATTAAATGCTTCTGCAACATATTTGGCTAACGAAACAATAGTGTTTTCATTATCAGAAGATAATAAGCTGCACAGATCATGATTGTTATAAATACATTTGTTAGAAAGCTGTGATCTCATTCTGATTTCCTTGTAAGCAACACAGTGGAATATAAAATGTTCTTCGTTTTCGATAACACCAGTTGTACACATCATACACACACCATTTTTTCTGTCTTCGGGGTCAAACCACCTTCTATTTGCTTTTAAACCCAGTGTTCTGTTTCTAAGCCTAGCATATGTATCCCTATGCCATTTATTAGTTACTACCCTTATAAATTTTTCTGGTTGTAAAATACTTTTAAACGAATGATACCAAGAGTACTTGTCATTGTCTTCTAACTTGGAGTGCCAGTTTTGCTTAAAGCAAGCTATTAAACGGTCTTTAAATTCGAGTGTAAAGCATCTTACGTCTCCAACCCCCTGGCTAAGCCATATTATACCAAATCCATTAATACACAAAATGTGCTTTACTTTACTAACCCAATTATTTTTTCCTAATTCAGATTGATGTACTAACATGTTGTAAGCTTGTCTACATATTCTACTTTCAGGTAACTGTGTAAGCTTTAGCCAATATTTAACACATTTTACAAAACTTTTTATGTATAGGGGATACCTTCCGGAATCCCCATATGCTATTGTGTTTGATGAATGTAATGGTATGTTTAGAAATCGTTTCATAGCTAGCGTGTGTACCTTTTCCATGTGAATGTTTTCTTCAAGGCCCCATATTTCTGCCGCATAAGTTAACATAGGAACTATCTGTGTATCAAATAATTTCCAAAATAAAGAAGGGTCTATCGCATTTAATTTCCTCATACATCTTAATATTTCTGTTACACCTTTCTTCCCTTTCCTATATGATTCATACCACCCAGTATTTAAGCTTAATCTAGTTGTAAATATCATCCCAAGGTATTTGTATGCGTTAGTTACCACTACTTTAACATGATCATAAAACCATACCTCTCTATGGGACAAATGCCCACCATTTCTGAAAACTATAATGTTTGTTTTATCAAGGTTTACAGATAATTGCAGTCTAACTGCTTCATTCTTTAAACTATCAAGTTGATTTTGCAAACCGATTGCTGTACTGGAGACTAAAATTACATCGTCAGCAAAGAGCAACATAAACATTTCTACAGCTCCAGAACGTAGTTGCACACCATGTCTACCATTTTTCGACATTTCAATTGACAGTTCATTTATAAAGAAGGCAAATAACTGCGGACTTAAAAGACAACCTTGTTTGACGCCACGAGGGCAAGAAAATATATCAGAATAAACACCTTTTTCCCGCACGCATGCAATCACAGAATCATATATTCCTCGAAGTGCATTATACAACTTACCATGAACACCATTTTTCCTGAGAACATGCCATAATACATTTCTATTAACTGAATCGAACGCTTTTTAAAAATCGACAAAAGCAATGTATAATTTAGTATTTGAGAGAGAGAGAGAGAGAGAGAGAGAGAGAGAGAGAGAGAGAGAGAGAGATAGTGAACGTGTAGTGTGCGTGTGTCTGTGTCTGTGTGTGCGTGTATCTGTCTGGGTGTCTCTGTGTCTGGGTGTGTGATTTGGGGTGGAGATCGATGTGTTGCGTAACTTTTGTACTTAAGGGCTACAACCTGTTCGTTCTTGTTATCTGAAGATTTTTTTGTTTGTGATGGACTCTCAGGGTTAACCTGTATGCCCCAGGTGCCACAGGGATTTCCACGCGTAAAACAGTGTGTGGAACAAGGGTGACTGGACTTTTCAGGGCCGCTGCCGTGAGCAGGATTTAGATGAATGGCATCGTAGTATGTTTTGTTACTAAAGGTGGGAAAAGAGGCTGTAAGCTATGCCTTGTGTTTTATATAGGCTACTCTCTTTGTGGTGTCTGTGTGTGCAGGTGCTGATACTGGCGTGTCTGCTGGCCTTCTATGCGGGGAACCCTTACTCTCTTTGTGGTGTCTGTGTGTACAGGTGCTGATACTGGCGTGTCTGCTGGCCTTCTGTGCGGGGAACCCTTACTCTCTTTGTGGTGTCTGTGTGTGCAGGTGCTGATACTGGCGTGTCTGCTGGCCTTCTGTGCGGGGAACCCTTACTCTCTTTGTGGTGTATGTGTGCAGGTGCTGATACTGGCGTGTCTGATGGCCTTCTGTGTGGGGAACCCTTACTCTCTTTGTGGTGTCTGTGTGTGCAGGTGCTGATACTGGCGTGTCTGCTGGCCTTCTGTGCGGGGAACCCTTACTCTCTTTGTGGTGTATGTGTGCAGGTGCTGATACTGGCGTGTCTGATGGCCTTCTGTGTGGGTAACCCTTACTCTCTTTGTGGTGTCTGTGTGTGCAGGTGCTGATACTGGCGTGTCTGATGGCCTTCTGTGCGGGGAACCCTTACTCTCTTTGTGGTGTCTGTCTGTGTGTGCAGGTGCTGATACTGGCGTGTCTGATGGCCTTCTGTGTGGGGAACCCTTACTCTCTTTGTGGTGTCTGTGTGTGCAGGTGCTGATACTGGCGTGTCTGATGGCCTTCTGTGCGGGGAACCCTTACTCTCTTTGTGGTGTATGTGTGTGCAGGTGCTGATACTGGCGTGTCTGATGGCCTTCTGTGAGGGGAACCCTTACTCTCTTTGTGGTGTATGTGTGTGCAGGTGCTGATACTGGCGTGTCTGATGGCCTTCTGTGCGGGGAACCCTTACTCTCTTTGTGGTGTATGTGTGTGCAGGTGCTGATACTGGCGTGTCTGATGGCCTTCTGTGCGGGGAACCCTTACTCTCTTTGTGGTGTATGTGTGCAGGTGCTGATACTGGCGTGTCTGATGGCCTTCTGTGTGGGGAACCCTTACTCTCTTTGTGGTGTCTGTGTGTGCAGGTGCTGATACTGGCGTGTCTGATGGCCTTCTGTGCGGGGAACCCTTACTCTCTTTGTGGTGTCTGTCTGTGTGTGCAGGTGCTGATACTGGCGTGTCTGATGGCCTTCTGTGTGGGGAACCCTTACTCTCTTTGTGGTGTCTGTGTGTGCAGGTGCTGATACTGGCGTGTCTGATGGCCTTCTGTGCGGGGAACCCTTACTCTCTTTGTGGTGTCTGTGTGTGCAGGTGCTGATACTGGCGTGTCTGCTGGCCTTCTGTCCGGGGAACCCTTACTCTCTTTGTGGTGTATGTGTGTGCAGGTGCTGATACTGGCGTGTCTGATGGCCTTCTGTGTGGGGAACCCTTACTCTCTTTGTGGTGTCTGTTTGTGCAGGTGCTGCTACTGGCGTGTCTGCTGGCCTTCTGTGCGGGGAACCCTTACTTCAGCAGCCAGGCCAAGAGTGTGGACATCGACAGAGTGCACGTCGAGGCGGAGACCTTCGGCAGCGACCAGATCGGTGAGACTGTCTCTGTCTTTGTCTGTCTGTCTCTCTTTCTCTGTTTCCTCTCTCTGCTTCAGTGAAGAGTGGCACAGTGGTAACGCGTTCGCTTCGTGTCAAGTAAACCCGAGTTCGAATCTGGGTACAGGGGATTTCTCCTCTCACTTTGCACTAGGCCTTACGGTCTGAATGTGGAGTCTTTCGGATGAGACGATAAACCGAGGTCCAGTGTGCCCATGCACTTAGCACACGTTAAGCCCAGTGGCCGAACGAAAAAGTTGTCATTTGGTCAAAATTTACACACACCCTTTTCTTCCTCATCAATCACACACAAAAAATCGCATGCAAATTTAAAAAAAATAAATGTGTGGCGCGCCTCTGGCTGCGACGCGCTATCCAGGTGGGAGCAACCCGATTTTCACAGAGATGCCTCTGTGACTATTAAGTACCTCATAATAAATACATCTTTTTAGTCTGTTCCCCTTTCTCTGTCTCTCTTCCTCCGTGTCTCTCTCCTTCTGTTATTAGGCTGTGTGACTGTGCTTGTTTGTAGGTCTGTCTCTCTTCCTCCGTGTCTCTCTCCTTCTGTTATTAGGCTGTGTGACTGTGCTTGTTTGTAGGTCTGTCTCTCTTCCTCCGTGTCTCTCTCCTTCTGTTATTAGGCTGTGTGACTGTGCTTGTTTGTAGGTCTGTCTCTCTTCCTCCGTGTCTCTCTCCTTCTGTTATTAGGCTGTGTGACTGTGCTTGTTTGTAGGTCTGTCTCTCTTCCTCCGTGTCTCTCTCCTTCTGTTATTAGGCTGTGTGACTGTGCTTGTTTGTAGGTCTGTTCTCTTCCTCCGTGTCTCTCTCCTTCTGTTATTAGGCTGTGTGACTGTGCTTGTTTGTAGGTCTGTTCTCTTCCTCCGTGTCTCTCTCCTTCTGTTATTAGGTTGTGTGACTGTGCTTGTTTGTAGGTCTGTTCTCTTCCTCCGTGTCTCTCTCCTTCTGTTATTAGGCTGTGTGACTGTGCTTGTTTGTAGGTCTGTCTCTCTTCCTCCGTGTCTCTCTCCTTCTGTTATTAGGCTGTGTGACTGTGCTTGTTTGTAGGTCTGTCTCTCTTCCTCCGTGTCTCTCTCCTTCTGTTATTAGGCTGTGTGACTGTGCTTGTTTGTAGGTCTGTCTCTCTTCCTCCGTGTCTCTCTCCTTCTGTTATTAGGCTGTGTGACTGTGCTTGTTTGTAGGTCTGTCTCTCTTCCTCCGTGTCTCTCTCCTTCTGTTATTAGGCTGTGTGACTGTGCTTGTTTGTAGGTCTGTTCTATTTTTCTGTGACTTTTCCAATAACTTAAGCATTCTGAAAAAAGCTGCTTTTTTAATCTGCTTCCTGAAAACAAATTATCGTATATTTGTTTTCTCTTGTCCTTATTTTGTGTACGTGCGTGCGCGCGTGCGTGCGACGACTCATTAAAAACTAACATTTCAATTTTCTTATAACACAACCAAACGTTGCACGATTCTAAATATAATTATGTATCAGTGATTGCTTTTATTACAAAGTCACTAGAACATTCTTGATGCAAATCTGATATTATACTACTCAACACTTGCTTTGCACCACTTTGTTGACACACACTGTCGTATATCCTATTGAATTTATTCAAATAAAAATATATCCATCTAATTGTCTGGTCATCTGACAACAAAACATAATCAATAACAATAGAGTGTTTAAGATTTAAAAGGTTTGAAAGACACAAAATCAAGCCTACCCTCAAATGCCAGGGTTTTGGGCATATGGGGCAAAAACTTCATTGAATTTTAAGAACGTTGCAATTTCTTGGGAAATTACTGAGAACTGACTGCCAGTAACGTGTGTGACCTCCACGCACCTCAATGACAGCCCGACAACGCCTGCTCATAGAGCAGATGAGGTTTGGGACAGTCTGCTGGGGAATCCCATCCCACTCCTCCTGAAGGGCCTGCCCAAGCTGAACCAGGGTTTGTGGCTGCTGGACACGTGCACAAACGGCTCTTCCAATCATGTCCCAAACATGCCCAATGGGATTTAAGGCAGGGGACCTGGCTGGCCCTTCCATTCGCTCGATTGATTCGTCGCCCAGGTACTGGTCCACAGTGTGTGCTCTGTGTGGACGGGCGTTATCATGCATGAGGATGAACTCCAGGCCAACAGCTCCAGCGTAGGGTCTCACGTATGGATCAAGGATTCCATCCCTGTATCTGGTTGCCGTCATGGTTCCGTTCAGGAGCACACTCATGGAGATCGGTCTGTCCTTGCAGTCATGCTGGGCCATGTAAGCGTCGTGGAATTGCGCAAAACATGTGCATAAAGTGAACACTACTCACTTTTTCAACACTACATAAAAATGAATTACTGAAGTCAGTGTCAGTATCAATCAACCACATACGCAAATCAAGCAGTACTTTTCCACAATTTTCAAAAAAAAGTGATGCAAAGCAAGTGTTGAGTAGTATAGTTTGCTTAAGGAATATTTTTGTCAATCTCTGAATTCCACAGGTTATTGCGGTGCTTCACTCTTGTTGCATATTTTGTTTTTGTTTGCGTGTAGGCCTAGTGTTGATCTTTTCCAACTATTTCTTCCCTTTACTCCCGGTGGTTTTGTTAGACCCCACGGCCATCCCTCCGGACCCCATCCCAGACAGCGTGGTGGAGGCTGCCCGCAAGAGACGCCACCAGGAGCAGCTGGCCCAGCAGGTCTTCTTCGACCTCATCCTCTACATCTTCTACGTCTTCTGCGTGTTCAGCGTGTCCTACGGCCACCGGGACCAGAGAACCTACCAGGTCAACTCCCACCTCAGCGCCATGCTGTACGATGCGGATGGCGATGCTCCACTGCCTTTTGAATCGGTGAGCTCACGTGCAGACACACAGAGAGTAAAGGCCCCAAATGTCAGGACGGAAAATGAATCTGTCAAAAGCTTAAAAATAAATAACGCAACGCAAATGTCAAAGACTACATTGAATAGAGATTACGATTTTCTATATCCTTGCTCATTTTGGACTCATAATCTCCAAACAAAGCAAAAGTTATTCAACTTTAAAAAACCACTAAGCTGTCCCACATTAGGCTCCACCGGGGTCCAACGTCCGGACAGTGACACCTACACCTGGAAAGCTTAAAATTAAAGAATGAAATAGTGAGGCCAAGAGAGGAGATAACGAATTTGAACAAAGGGGGAAAACTCTCTTTCTAATTAACTCCCCTCCACCAAAGTTGATTACGATACCAATCATCTAGCAATGCGTGGATCAGCGCCAAAGTGAGACAAACAAAGCATCATTCTCAAAAAAGATTCTTCCAAGTTCGCCTTTATGACCCTTCACCCACACAGCAAAAAATAAGGCAAATCAACTAGTTGATATCAACCAGAAGCACTAAGAAATGAAGAAGATATTCAATCACTGCACTATCATATTTTTGGTTAGAAAAGCATTCCTTTTCTTTCCAAATAAAAGACACTAAATAGAACTAACATTACGTACATTCAAATTAATTTGCGTCATTTAGTGTTAAAAGCTTGGAAAATTATTAACAGTTTTCGCTAGAATCTTTCTTAGCCATGGTTTTAGACCATTGAACTTATATTATATCGCTGCATGATTAGAAGGCATCATTCTTCGTCGTACTTCGGCCACAGTACTTCGTCGGTTAAAACCCCCACCAAAACTACCTTCCGGACATAGAAGCTGTCTGACATTTGGGCCCCTTCCTCTAGTGTTCGGTTTTAACATTGGGTTTGTAACAATCTTATAGGCCTACATGATGTCCCAAATGTCGCGAAGCAAAGGAGAAATTTTAATTGTGCTGATTAACAATATTTTTTTCCTTTTTATTTATGTCGACAGATGAATTACGTAGGCCAACCTTGCATTATGTGGGGGTGTATGGGCAAGCGCCTGCATCTAGGTTAGGAGGCTCATCCTTTTTGACACTGCTGTGAAAATATACTATGATTTGAAACCATGTTTTTAACTTCCCCTTGATGCGTCACTTTTGGAACACCTTATGTCCTTGTGGAATATTGAATATGAATGTTTTTGTCCTTCCTTAACATAATATGTTTGAATGCCAATATATATTTTCTAACTCGTTATTTCCGGTTTTGTTTTACTACTTTCTTTTCATATGACGTTTTTGAAAAATCCAACCAAATAACTATTACAAGATCTCTTTCATTTCTTGTGGAAATCATTTTTAAGTGAAGATGTTTTATGAGTGTGGCGCAGAACATTTGCGCCACTAAAGACGTGCGTTGTCTGGCAGATATCTAACCGTACGGACGTGATACGCTATATGAACCTAACGCTGAGGGAGACGGGGTTTCCCTGGTTCGACATGACTGGGGCTAACCTGCCCTGGAAGCTGAGGTACTTCACCGCAGACTCCGTCAGCTTCCGTGTGGGCCCCATCCGAGTGCGACAGGTCCGAATGCCGCCACGAGGTATGCTTAGCCACTGGTTTCTGTGTGTGGTAGGCCTACAGGTGCTTAATGCCCCCAATAGTGAGGTTGTGTTTGCACCATTGTCTTTATGTCTGTTCAACATGCGATTAGAATAGTTGCTAACGGGTTTCATTAAACATCATGAAGATTTAGGGCGGTTTTCGGGTTTTTTCATTATATCTGATGAAGTCAACGCTGCTCGTTGGTTTTTTCTGTTAGTTAGTAGTAATGATAAAACAGTAATAATACTAATAAAATATGGTTTCCCCATTAGACAGACCCCCCAAAGTGACCCCTCTTTTCTTTCTTCACTTCTTCTTCCCCATTTTCTTACGGGCAGAACACAAAAGGTACGAATAAATGGTAAATATTCTTCTGAAGCAGCAGTGTTGAGTGGCATTCCACAAGGTAGCAGCATAGGCCCCATTCTGTTTACAATTTTCATTAACGATCTACCGGATCAAGTAGAAAGCATATGTAAACATTTTGCGGACGATACCAAAATATACAATACTTCAAAAAATTATAAGACAATTCAACATGATATTGACAGACTAATAAACTGGACAGAGAAATGGAATTTGTATTTTAATGATAGTAAATGTAATTAGGAAAGAATAATCCAAGTTGCAATTATGAAATATCACATGGTACCGACAAACATATTTTAAAATCTTGCAAAGAGGAAAAGGATCTTGGAGTCATCTTTGACTCTGGATTAACATTTTGATAACCACATTAATACGGCTATTGGTAGAGGCAACAAAATGCTGGGCCTAATTAGAAGAAGTTTTATTGGGTTAGATAATATAGTATTTTAAAAACTATATAAAAGTTTGGTCAGACCTCATCTAGAGTATGGAAATCAGGTCTGGAGTCCGTTTTTAAAAAGGCAATCGGCAGCATTAGAAAGGGTCCAAAGACGAGCAACAAAATTGATTAAAGGCGTTAGTCACCTTGATTACGAACACAGACTAAGAAAGTTGAAATGACCATCTCTGAAATACAGAAGAATTCGTGGGGATCTGATAAATACATACAAAAGTTTTCACAGTGATAACAATCCTAATACATCTTTGTTCCAGCTAACAACTGACTCAAGAACCCGTAACAGTGATTTAAAAATACTAACACAGTATAGCTGAACTAATATTAGAAAAAATTTCTTTTCTAACAGAGTAACAAAGTTTTGGAATACTCTTCCTGCACATATTAAACGAGCACAGAATCTAACACAATTCAAACACCTCCTTGGTGGATACACCCACATATCAAAACTACAATACGAGCATGACTAAAAGGCAGATTTGCCGAAAACAAAATACAAAAACCTCTCAGCTGTGCAAAAGTTCAAACAAAAATGACAGGACAGTGAAGAGGCCGCGAGGCCTAATGTCCTAACTACCTGACCTGACCTGACCATTAGACAGACATCCCAAAGTGACCCCTCTTTTCTTTCTTCACTTCAAAGTGTCTTTCTTCCTCATTAGACAGACCCCCCAATGTGACCCCTCTTTTCTTTCTTCTTCACTTCTTCCCCATTAGACAGACCCCCCAAAATGACCCCTCTTTTCTTTCTTCACTTCTTCTTCCACATTAGACAGACCTCCCAAAGTGACCCCTCTTTTCTTTCTTAACTTCTTCTTCCACATTAGACAGACCTCCCAAAGTGACCCCTCTTTTCTTTGATTCACTTCTTCTTCCCCATTAGACAGACCCCCCAAAGTGACCCCTCTTTTCTTTCTTCACTTCTTCCCCATTAGACAGACCCCCCAAAGTGACCCCTCTTTTCTTTCTTCACTTCTTCCCCATTAGACAGACCCCCCAAAGTGACCCCTCTTTTCTTCACTTCTTCTTCTTCCCCATTAGACAGACCCCCCAAAGTGACCCATCTTAGACCCCCAAAGTTCTCTTCACTCTTCTTCCACATTAGACAGACCTCCCAAAGTGACCCCTCTTTTCTTTCTTCACTTCTTCCCCATTAGACAGACCCCCCAAAGTGACCCCTCTTTTCTTTCTTCACTTCTTCCCCATTAGACAGACCCCCCAAAGTGACCCCTCTTTTCTTTCTTCACTTCTTCTTCCCCATTAGACAGACCCCCCAAAGTGATCCCTCTTTTCTTTCTGCACTTCTTCTTCTTCCACATTAGACAGACCTCTTAAAGTGACCCCTATTTTCTTTCTTCACTTCTTCTTCCCCATTAGACAGACCTCCCAAAGTGACCCCTCTTTTCTTTCTTCACTTCTTTCCCCATTAGACAGACCTCCCCAAGTGACCCCTCTTTTCTTTCTTCACTTCTTCTTCCACATTAGACAGACCCCCCAAAATGACCCCTCTTTTCTTTCTTAACTTCTTCTTCCACATTAGACAGTCCTCCCACCCCTCTTTTCTTTCTTCTCTTCTTCCCCATTAGACAGAACCTCCCAAAGTGACCCCTCTTTTCTTTCTTCACTTCTTCCCCATTAGACAGACCCCCCAAAGTGACCCCCTCTGTTTTCTTTCCATTAGACAGACCTCCCAAAGTGACTCCTCTTTTCTTTCGTCACTTCTTCCCCATTAGACAGACCCCCCCACCCCTCTTTTCTTCACTTCTTCCCCATTAGACAGACCTCCCAAAGTGACCCCTCTTTTCTTTCTACGCTTCTTCCCCATTAGAACAGACCCCACAAAGTGACCCCTCTTTTCTTTATTGTACTTCTACTTCTTCCCCATTAGACAGACCCTCCAAAGTGACGCCCTCTTTTCTTTCTTCACTTCTTCATCTTCTCAGCATTTAGACAGACCCTCCATAAGTGACCCCTCTTTCCTCTCGTCACTTCTACTTCTTCCACATTAGACAGACCTCCCAAAGTGACTCCTCTTCACTTTCTTCACTTCTTTCCACATTAGACAGACCTCTTAAAGTGACTCCTCTTTTCTTTCTTCAGTTCTTCCCCATTAGACAGACCTCCCAATGTGACTCCTCTTTTCTTTCTTCACTTCTTCCCCATTAGACAGTCCCCCCAAAGTAACCCCTCTTTTCTTTCTTAACTTCTTCTTCCCCATTAGACAGGCCTCCCAAAGTGATCCCTCTTTTCTTTCTTCACTTCTTCTTCTTCCACATTAGGCAGACCCCCAAAAGTGACCCCTCTTTTCTTTCTTCACTTCTTCTTCCCCATTATACAGACCCCTCAAGGTGACCCCTCTTTTCTTTATTCACTTCTTCATCTTCCACATTAGACAGAACTCTTAAAGTGACCCCTCTTTTCTTTCTACACTTCTTCCCCATTAGACAGACCTCCC
>JAGGCT020004139.1:1047880-1076013 GCA_017654935.2 Phymorhynchus buccinoides
GGGAGACACCGGCGTCCGCCTGCTGTCTGATGGGAGGAGGGTGCGTTTGTGGAGATATACTGCTTTAAAACTCATCTAGCACCATCTATTGTAGGACGGGTTTTTTCCCTTTGCACACCAAGCATTTTAATTTTCAATGTGGAGTAGCCGTTGTTGTTTTATTCAAGTGCGCATGCTTCGTTTTACTGAAACCCCCACCTCAACAACAACAGTGACATAAAACAAAAAACTGAAATTGACTGCAACGTCACTGGAACTTCAACAACAAACAAAACAGTGATATATGCTCTAAAAACAGACAAGCACATGGCAGGGTGCTTGCTGGCGATATGTAACCGCCTTTAAATATAGCGCATAGAGCTTAAGGGTATGCACTATAGAAATCTTCTTAATAAATAAATAAATAAATAAATAAATAATGGAGTACAGAGTAACGTCATCGGCAAATGTATTAATTTTGTCCTTGGTGCCAGAAAAGATACTTTGATTAGATCAATTTGTTTTCATACAGAACAGTGGACACGGAAATTTCAAAAGAACTTTGATGAGACCCGTGTGTTTTTGTTTGTGGCTCAAGACAAAAACCTATAACTCACTTGGTCGTCGTCGGTCGGTCTGTCGGTCGGTCGGTCTGTCGGTCCAAAATTGTCGCACATTTTGACAAAATTGTCGCACTTCAAATCGAGGCTACACTTCTGGCCGCTCTTTAAAATGATGTATTTTAAAAGCGTACAAAATAATAAACATATGTAATACAGACACTACAACAGACACGACGAGTATGCGGTGCTTCTTTTGATGAGCATAAGTAGGATACATAGTTTTAAATGTTTTCCAAAAGATATAAAAAGTTACGAAATGGTGCAGAGATAACATTCTGGTTTACAGATTAAAATTATTGAAAAGCCAGGGGAGGTAACTCATGATTGGAGTGGTAAAAATAGACCGCGTGCCACAAACTATTGCGATTTCGCGCTTGTTTGCATAACGGGTATGATGGAAAAGATAGGCTTTGGATGCCTCCCTCTTTTAATCTTTCTGTCCTTCTATGTGTCTCTGTCTGTGTGTCTCAGTCTGGCTCTTTTTCTTTCTGCACTATCTCTCGCTCTCTCTTTTTTCTCTCTGCTCTCCTCCCCCCCCCCTTGCCCCCTCCCCTCCCCCAGCATGACCTTTATGTTGATGGTAAGCGTAAACTTAAGTCCCTCTGGTATTCCCGTGCAACTCAGTTGTTCTAAATAATTATGCTAATAGGTTGATTACATCAGGAATACGTGTGCTGCAAACCCAAAGCAGAAAAGTGTAGAGTAGGCCCTACTAATTAATAAGTGTGTGTGTGTGTGCGTGTGTGTGTGTGCGTGCGTGAGTGCGTACGTGCGTGCGTGCGTGCGTGCTTGCGTGCGTGTGTGCGCGCGCGACGTTAATTAACGTCGTTTCTTTTTTTGTCAGTACAACTTTTGTAGTTAATCTGATAATAAGGCCCGGTTCACATTAGACGCCTAAGTTCGGTACGGAAAACCATAAATAAGTGGAAGAAAGAAGGATAAAAGTTTACGCATACAGGGGAAATTCGGACACGTGCGCAAATCTTTTCCCTTCTTCGTTTCACTTATTGCGCACGGGTTTCTGCATTGAATATCCGCTTATGTGTGTACACGGCGTAAATTGGTTCCCGTTCAGCCAGTGTGTGTGTGTGTGTGTGTGTGTGTGTGTGTGTGTGTGTGTGTGTGTGTGTGTGTGTGTGTGTGTGTGTGTGTGTGTGTGTGTGTGTGTGTGTGTGTGTGTGTATCAGTGTGTGTGTGTGTGTGTGTGTGTGTGTGTGTGTGTGTGTGTGTGTGTGTGTGTGTGTGTGTGTGTTGACAGCTTGGTGTTTTTGTGTTTCTTAAGCATTCCATGTCATGTAAAATGGCAGACTCTGGACACTGGCAGTGTCATGTCATTCATACTGGCCACCACTCAGGACCTGGGTCAACTGACCCACATCCGCATCTGGCACGACAATTCCGGACCGGACGGGAAAGCAGGATGGTACCTCTCCAGGATTGCCGTGGAGAATCTCATGGCTGAAGAAAGGTAACATTTGTCAGTCTGTCTCTGTCTATCTTGTCTCTCTTTCTCACTCTCTATCTGTCTGTCTCTTTCTGTATTTGTTTCTGTTTGTCTGTTTCCTCTCTCTCTTTCTCTGTCTGTCTGTCTGTCTCTGTCTTTTCTTGTCTCTCCGTCTCTCACTCTCTCTCTCTCTCTCTCTCTCTCTCTCTCTCTCTCTCTCTCTCTCTCTCTCTCTCTCTCTCTCTCTCTCTCTCTCTCTCTCTCTCTCTCTCTCTCTCCCTCTCTCTCATCCCCCTCTCTCTCCCTCTCCCTCGCTAGCTTTTAAGTTACGTAATCAAGCTTTGTCTTCCAAACGATTGACAGATCTATGCATTGTTCAGTCAATCACTCATTCATTGTATTGCTTTGCTTTGGTGAATGTTATTATTTATATTACAGATGATTATTAGTTTTCGTTATTTTTTTTTGTAATCCCATCCCATCTGACATTGCCAGATTAACTAAACTCTGTTCGCCTTGGCTTAAGGCTGTACTAGACCAATTGATATAGGCTAGAACACCAAGGCTACATCAAAATGTTGTTATGCTATGCATAGTCATGCAGTGATTGTCTTTAGCCATGACGAGCTCCTAGCTTAACATCATCAGTCTCCCAAATCCTCTGATGTCGGAGTGTGGCTGCCCACGAGGCGGGGTAATCAAAACATGGTCCCACACGTAATATTCTCATCCCTAGCTGATGTATTTATACCATAGTGTTCAAGTCCCTCGGCTATTCGCGGATGATCCCTGGAGTCTTTTAGCCATGGTACGACAACAACAACAACTAAACTCTGTGAATTGTGAATTGAATCTCCCTCTCAGGCCTTCTCCACCCCTTCCCCCTTCTCTCTCTCTTTTTTCTCTTCTTTGTCACGTTGTGTGCTGACGTGTTCATTATTCTGCCTTTCATAATAATAACTATTGAGAACATTCGCTATTGGATTTTATGTATAATTCTTTGTCCATTTCTTCCTTTTTCAATGTCCAGCACAAGTCAGGAGGACTCTGGCACTCCGGACGCTGAAGGACAGAAAAGGTTTTAATCTTCTTTTTTTTTCTTTTTTTCTTGATAAGTCCTGCCTCCCCCCCCCCCTCGTTTTCCCCATTTGGTTGTAGTCATGTTTCTTTTGCATAATCTATGTTCTTTTCTACCCTGTATTTTTGTTTTAGGCCATGTACACACATAAGCGGATATTCCATGCGGAAACCCGTGCGCGATCCATAAATAAGTGAAACAAGGAAGGGAAAAGATTGCGCACATGTCCAAATTTCCCCTATAAGCGTAAACTTTTATCCTTCTTTCTTCCACTTATTTAGGGTCTTCCGTACGGAACTTACGCGTCTAATGTGAACCCGGCCTTAATCATAGATGTGTCTACGGACATAGGTGTGTCATCATAGATGTCTACTGTGTTTTCTTCCCTTAAATTGTTCTTATTGTCATTTCATATATGTGTCTACAGTCATAGGTGTGTCATCATAGATGTCTACTGTGTTTTCTTCCCATTAAATAGATAGACGGTTTTGTTGTATCTGTTTTTTCTTCTTCATGGATAATTCTTCGATGATTACTTTTTGCATGCTTCTTCATTATTTTTGTGTTGAATATATTGATTTTCTTGCATGTTTGTTTGAGGGCGAGATGTAAAAAAGCCCATTGTGTGCTTACTCTTTTTCCCTCAATAAAAGAAATTCCTTCGTTCGTTCTCTCTCTCTCTCTCTCTCTCTCTCTCTCTCTCTCTCTCTCTCTCTCTCTCTCTCTCTCTCTCTCTCTCTCTCTCTCTCTCTCTCTCTCTCTCTCTCTCTCTCTCTCTCTCTCTCTCTCTCTCTCTCTCTCTCTCTCTCTCGCGCGCGCGCTCTCTCTCTCTCTCTCTCTCTCCCTCTCTCTCTCTCTCTCTCTCTGTGTCAGTGGTAATGGTGGTGGTCTGTGTGTATGCTGCTTTTGTTTAACTTTATTAGCCATCAATGACATCACACAGAAGACAATATCTACACCATTTTACTAACCACCAATAACATCACACAGAAGACAATATCTACACCATTTTACTAACCATCAATAACATCACACAGAAGACAATATCTACACCATTTTACTAGCCATCAATAACATCACACAGAAGACAATATCTACACCATGTTACTAACCATCAATAACATCACACAGAAGACAATATCTACACCATTTTACTAGCCATCAATAACATCACACAGAAGACAATATCTACACCATTTTACTGGCCATCAATAACACTAAGTAAGAAGGTGTTAATTTCGCTTTACTGACGTAATATCACAGAGAAGTTGACATCTAATACGCTTTACTAACCATCAATAACATGATGCTAAGCGTGACATCTATTACACTTTACTTACTTCAATATAATCATACTAAACGTGACATATATTACACTTTACTAACTTCAATAACATGATACTAAATTTGACATCTATTACACTTTACTAACTTTAATAACATCATACTAAAGTTGACATATATTTCACTATACTACCATCAATAACATGATACTAAAGTTGACATATATTACACTATACTAACCATCAATAACATGATACTAAAGTTGACATCTATTACACTATACTAACCATCAATAACATGATACTAAAGTTGACATATATTACACTATACTAACCATCAATAACATGATACTAAAGTTGACATCTATTACACTATACTAACCATCAATAACATGATACTAAAGTTGACATATATTACACTATACTAACCATCAATAACATGATACTAAAGTTGACATCTATTACACTATACTAACCATCAATAACATGATACTAAAGTTGACATCTATTACGCTATACTAACATCAATAACATGATACTGAAGTTGACATAATTATATTACACTATACTAACCATCAATAACATGATACTAAAGTTGACATAATATTACACTATACTAACATCAATAACATGATACTAAAGTTGACATAATATTTCACTATTCTAACCATCAATAACATCACAACGAAAGTGGTATTAATTTGATCTCTTCATTTAAACCCTTTCAGTGTGTTCCGGTTGTAAAAAAAATAACCTCTACAATGAGAAGAAAATCTCACAGCGTAGCAAATGCACCACTAAATTCGACGTACAGTTTCTTACGGTGCTCTTATTCTTTACAATTGAACTACGGTGCTCTTATTCTTCTAATAAACAAAGCTAAGAAATAATGAGCCATGTTTGTTTTAGCAGGGTTAAAAAAGGCCGAATATAATTATGTATGTTTTTTGTGGTTTTCTTGTTTTGGATTTTGTTTTTATGTTTTAACAAGAAGTGTCCATACACATTTGGAGAGAAAGAGACAGACAGACAGGCAGGCAGAGAAAGAGACAGCGCAGCGATCTTTAATATTAGTTTTTATATTTCTAATGGCACAGCACCCGCTTCCAACTGCTTTTAGTTCATGCCTATTGTTAGAGCTCATCACCAGTATAAACCAATCCAAATTTTGTTCCCCTTTTGTGTTGTAGTATACCGCTTTGTAAAGTCTTTCCCTATCCCTAACAACAATCATTGAGACAAATACTTGCCTGCGTGAAAGGAAATAACTCGAAACGAGTGGATCTCTGAGGTAAACTAACAGCAGTCAGAATGTGGGGGAATGTGCAGTGGTTACAGCATTGTTTTAAGGTACATGTATTTAG
Source organism: Phymorhynchus buccinoides (assembly GCA_017654935.2). NCBI lineage: Eukaryota > Metazoa > Mollusca > Gastropoda > Neogastropoda > Raphitomidae > Phymorhynchus > Phymorhynchus buccinoides. The sequence continues at coordinate 1,053,652 of JAGGCT020004139.1, forward strand.
TTTTAAATTCACAAATACGTGAAAAATCAAACAGCAGAGAGAAAAAAACCTGCAACTAAGAACATGAACGAGAGAGAGAGAGAGAGAGAGAGAGAGAGAGAGAGAGAGAGAGAGAGAGAGAGAGAGAGAGAGAGAGAGAGAGAGAGAGAGAGAGAGAGAGAGAGAGAGAGAGAGAGAGAGAGAGAGAGAGAGAGAGAGAGAGAGAGAGAGAGAGAGAGAGAGAGAGAGAGAGAGAGAGAGAGAGAGAGAGAGAGAGAGAGTCAATCGCACGCACATCTAAGCATTTTTTTAAATTTTTATTTTTGTTTTTTTACATCTAAGCATTTGATACATTACTCACTCCCAACAGGTGCAACTTCATCTGTGAGAAGTGGCTAGCCACTGACCGCGAGGACGGTCAGACTGACCGCTACGTGCCGGTTGTTCTCCGCGACGACATAATGACCTTCGACAAGCTCTTCTCCGAGCACGCGCGGCTGGGCATCACCGACACGCACCTGTGGCTGTCCTGCTTCATGCGGCCCGAGCGCAGCACGTTCTCCCGCGTGCAGCGAGTCACGTGCTGCCTGGCCCTGCTGCTGCTCACCATGATCACCAGTGCCATGTTCTACCAGCCTGAGGATCTGGAGACGGGAGAGAGTTCCAGTGAGTAGGGGCTTTGGTAGGGTTTGGTCTTAGTTCTCTGCTACTCATTTCTACCGGTGGTGAGAGTTATTGCGATCGTGTTTATGTTTGGCTTTGAATAAAAGACATTACTTTTGTTCAGTATTACAGAAGTAATTTTTTGGCAAAAAACAGGAAAAGAACAGCAAAATAAATTGCAGTTTCCCATTGCTTGTCATCCAGCTGGAAACCTTGGGAAACTCAAGCACACTAAAATGTATATTGTCACACTTGTAACATCACTATTTTGTAGCTTGGAGAAGTACCTCGGGCATAGTTCACATTGAGAGTTAGTTTTTTTAAACGAATTTACGAGAGCATTGATTTTGGAGCAAACCTTTTGTCCAAGCTTTTTTTCAATGGGTGAAGACCCTATCTGGGGTAGAATAGTTTGGCAACTGTCATCACAAAATTATCTAAATCTGACTCGTACATGCAGTGATGGTCTAAGCATGAAGGTATGCATGATTTCCATTCTTTTTGGACGTTTGTTTCACATTTGCCGAAATGGGATTGAGGGTTATTAAAATGTTTACGAGACAATGTGTGTGCAGTCGAACCTCCCATTGAACACCTTGAAAATATCATCCCAAACAAGGTCTTAAGAGCGAGGGAGTTGTATAAGGGAGGTAATTTTATCATACTTACAAAGAACGGCAATGTCTCAGATAAGTACGTGGGATGGAGTCTTATAGGGGGGGGGGGGGGGGGTCTTATAGGTTAGGTACATTTATGGTCACAGAGGCATCTGTGTGAAATTCGGGTTGCTCCCACCTGGGGAGCGCGTCGCAGCCAGAGGCGCGCCACCCAATTTTTATTTATATTTTCTTTTGCATGCGATTTTTGTGTGACTGATGAAGGAAGGTTCCGCTGTAATTTTCTTTATTGGTGCGATGTGTGTTCAGATTCAGCGGGCATGGGGTTGCAGGGGGTGTCTTATAAGGAAGGTTCTGCTGTCATTTCCTTTCTTGGTGCGATGTGTGTTCAGATTCAGCGGGCATGGGGTTGCAGGGGGTGTCTTATAAGGAAGGTTCTGCTGTAATTTCCTTTCTTGGTGCGATGTGTGTTCAGATTCAGCGGGCATGGGGTTGCAGGGGGTGTCTTATAAGGAAGGTTCTGCTGTAATTTCCTTTCTTGGTGCGATGTGTGTTCAGATTCAGCGGGCATGGGGTTACAGGGGGTGTCTTATAAGGAAGGTTCTGCTGTCATTTCCTTTCTTGGTGCGATGTGTGTTCAGATTCAGCGGGCATGGGGTTGCAGGGGGTGTCTTATAAGGAAGGTTCCGCTGTAATTTCCTTTCTTGGTGCGATGTGTGTTCAGATTCAGCGGGCATGGGGTTACAGGGGGTGTCTTATAAGGAAGGTTCTGCTGTAATTTTCTTTCTTGGTGCGATGTGTGTTCAGATTCAGCGGGCATGGGGTTGCAGGGGGTGTCTTATAAGGAAGGTTCTGCTGTAATTTCCTTTCTTGGTGCGATGTGTGTTCAGATTCAGCGGGCATGGGGTTGCAGGGGGTGTCTTATAAGGAAGGTTCTGCTGTAATTTCCTTTCTTGGTGCGATGTGTGTTCAGATTCAGCGGGCATGGGGTTGCAGGGGGTGTCTTATAAGGAAGGTTCTGCTGTCATTTCCTTTCTTGGTGCGATGTGTGTTCAGATTCAGCGGGCATGGGGGTACAGGGGGTGTCTTATAAGGAAGGTTCTGCTGTAATTTCCTTTCTTGGTGCGATGTGTGTTCAGATTCAGCGGGCATGGGGTTGCAGGGGGTGTCTTATAAGGAAGGTTCTGCTGTAATTTCCTTTCTTGGTGCGATGTGTGTTCAGATTCAGCGGGCATGGGGTTGCAGGGGGTGTCTTATAAGGAAGGTTCTGCTGTAATTTCCTTTCTTGGTGCGATGTGTGTTCAGATTCAGCGGGCATGGGGTGGGGGTACAGGGGGTGTCTTATAAGGAAGGTTCTGCTGTCATTTCCTTTCTTGGTGCGATGTGTGTTCAGATTCAGCGGGCATGGGGTTGCAGGGGGTGTCTTATAAGGAAGGTTCCGCTGTAATTTCCTTTCTGATCACCTCAGTGGTTGGCTCTTTCTACCCACATGTATTACATTTTTCAAATCACAATTTCCGCATTTTAATAACTTGTCTATTTTACCCAAAATGTTCTTCATTTTTCTTTTCACCTTGTGCTGGTTTGCTTAAATTGTGGACTTTTCGGCCTAGTACAGAGAAGACACCATTCTTTTATTAGAAATGTCTTCCTGTTGGGGTTGATCCACAAGATAGTGTTTGTTAGCAGATATACATACTGACGAGAATTCCATAATTCGAAAGAGATCTCTCTATGTACCATGCTCATGCACTGTCTGTCCCCCATTGGGACAAAAAGTAAACCAGCACAATCTTGTACCTTTATTTCATTCTTTTCACAGAACAGAGTTAATTTCAAAAAGTATACACAGTTAGTGGTGTTTGTGGTTTCTTATATATAAAAAAAAATGTCCTTTCTTGGTGCGATGTGTGTTCAGATTCAGTGGGCATGGAGGTGCAGATCGGACTGATGAAATTCTCGATGACGACGCTGTGGACGTCCTTGGTGTCCATCGTGATCACCGCCGTGCCGGTCCTGCTCTTCGTGCTGCTCTTCAAGGCCTGCCGCCCCAAGCCCGGCCCCCGGGCACAGGCCCAGAAGCACAGGAGGATGGGAGTTCTGCACATCACCAAGGCGTAGGTGTAGTTAGTTCTCAGTTTCTGTTTTTTGTTTTGTTTTACTCCCAGTTCGTTAACAATGAGGGTGTGTTGGAATGGGAACGTTCTATGGAATGTGCTTTTCTCTGTCTGTGTGTCTGTCTCTCTGTCTGTTTTTCCTTCTCTACAAGGAATATTTCGATTCAACATGAAAAGTCTTCCTCATAGACTGATGATTACCTCTTCCAAAATTATATTTATTCAAATCTAGCTTACAATATGCAGGGGGTCTCCTCTGGAACGGCATTTCTTCCCAAATTAACGTTCATGTGTGTCTAAACACATTCAAAAAAAGATATCATCAAATACTCATGAACGAATACTCTAGCTCATAATATCCAAGAATGTCTACTTTGTATCCTTTTCCAAATCTCTCATTTGTTATAATAAATGCTTATGTGTTAAGTCTTCTTATATGTACATTGTATTTACTATGCATTATTTTTCCTGCATGTATTACTTCATTTCTTCCATCTTTTTTTAATTTTGACCTCCCTCTCTCTGTCAGTCTCTGTCTGTCTGTCTGTCTGTCTGTCTGTCTCAGTCTCTCTCTCTTTAATTGATGTAATTTATCTTATTTATATGCCTTGCACGGTGCGTCCGTTTACGAATTTGATTTAAGTGTTGTTTTTTTTTTTTATATTTTGCGATGTCTTTTGTTTCTATTTGTATTTTTTAAATTTATTTTCTTTTTGTTCGGAGGGCCGGATGAAAAAAAGCCGGTTATTGTGCTTATTCCGCTTTCCCTCAATAAAAAAAACATTCGTTCGTTCGTTCGTTCGTTCTCTGTCTTTCTCGCTTGAACACAATCCACACACCACATAAACACACACAGACCTACATACATACGCACACAAACACACACACAGAGACGCACATACACACACAACTATCTCACCGACCCTGACAAGACCTCACAGCCACAACGTTTCAACTTCTATAACCCCATTAACAGGCTTTTTTTTCTCTTTTTTTTTAGCAATTTACCATTTGCATCATCCAATTAAAAGTTGTCATGTCCTTGTATTAATTCTAGTGCAGCATCCGCAATCTTTGTCCTAACCCATGTCGAGACAAGTGGGGACAGTGAGCTCTATTTGCGTAACTGAAAGGACAGGGACTGAGATAATAAGTCATCGCCTTTTCTTAAATATATTGTATGTGTGTAGTTGTGGAGCCCCAGATAAGCTGAATCTATGGAAGACGAAAACCAGACAGAATTTAGAAAATTCGTGAGATCAGAACTGACTTACAAATCCTCACAACTAAATAAAACCCACTCACGCACAAAAGCAACAACAACAAAAAACGACTAACGTCTCATTCAACACGTTATACAATGTAACAAACCTTCTGCAGGAGTAAGCACCTTCTAGCCAAACAGAAAGGCGACGATGATGACAGCAAGACCTCTGACGTGCTGGACGAGGTTCTGCAGCAGAACCCCCTGCCCCATGTGGTGGTCTACCTGGCCTGGCTGCTGGTGCTGGGCACCATCGCAGTCTGTGCCTTCTTCCTGCTGCTCTACTCCATGCAGTGGGGCAAGACCACCTCCCAGGAGTGGCTTGGGTCCTTCTTCCTCTCCTTCTTTGAGAGCATCTTTGTTCTCGATCCTGTGAAGGTAGAGAGAGAGAGAGAGAGAGAGAGAGAGAGAGAGAGAGAGAGAGAGAGAGAGAGAGAGAGAGAGAGAGAGAGAGAGAGAGAGAGAGAGAGAGAGAGAGAGAGAGAGAGAGACGCTTCAGACGCTTCAGACGCTTCAGACATTGTTTTATTGACAATGGCACAAATACAGCCTTTATGTCAATGTGGTGAACTGTTTCTTGCAGTGCCGAAGTTACGGAACATAAATCATGAAACTCAAAAAAGCAATAATAAAAATGAAAACCAACTTATTAAGTAAAGTGAAGAAACGGATTAAACATACATGTACCAATAATTCAGGAAACAAATTACAATAGCAAGCCGAAACCAGACATGAAAACAAACAAACAAACAAACAACGAAACATTTATATAACATACACAAGATTCTCAAGCTCATATAACACGAGATATGACATAATGAGCACACATTACTTTCATACATCACAAATAAGCATTCTCTTTTTTCTAACATTAAATGCTTCTGCAACATATTTGGCTAACGAAACAATAGTGTTTTCATTATCAGAAGATAATAAGCTGCACAGATCATGATTGTTATAAATACATTTGTTAGAAAGCTGTGATCTCATTCTGATTTCCTTGTACGCAACACAGTGGAATATAAAATGTTCTTCGTTTTCGATAACACCAGTTGTACACATCATACACACACCATTTTTTCTGTCTTCGGGGTCAAACCACCTTCTATTTGCTTTTAAACCCAGTGTTCTGTTTCTAAGCCTAGCATATGTATCCCTATGCCATTTATTAGTTACTACCCTTATAAATTTTTCTGGTTGTAAAATACTTTTAAACGAATGATACCAAGAGTACTTGTCATTGTCTTCTAACTTGGAGTGCCAGTTTTGCTTAAAGCAAGCTATTAAACGGTCTTTAAATTCGAGTGTAAAGCATCTTACGTCTCCAACCCCCTGGCTAAGCCATATTATACCAAATCCATTAATACACAAAATGTGCTTTACTTTACTAACCCAATTATTTTTTCCTAATTCAGATTGATGTACTAACATGTTGTAAGCTTGTCTACATATTCTACTTTCAGGTAACTGTGTAAGCTTTAGCCAATATTTAACACATTTTACAAAACTTTTTATGTATAGGGGATACCTTCCGGAATCCCCATATGCTATTGTGTTTGATGAGTGTAATGGTATGTTTAGAAATCGTTTCATAGCTAGCGTGTGTACCTTTTCCATGTGAATGTTTTCTTCAAGGCCCCATATTTCTGCCGCATAAGTTAACATAGGAACTATCTGTGTATCAAATAATTTCCAAAATAAAGAAGGGTCTATCGCATTTAATTTCCTCATACATCTTAATATTTCTGTTACACCTTTCTTCCCTTTCCTATATGATTCATACCACCCAGTATTTAAGCTTAATCTAGTTGTAAATATCATCCCAAGGTATTTGTATGCGTTAGTTACCACTACTTTAACATGATCATAAAACCATACCTCTCTATGGGACAAATGCCCACCATTTCTGAAAACTATAATGTTTGTTTTATCAAGGTTTACAGATAATTGCAGTCTAACTGCTTCATTCTTTAAACTATCAAGTTGATTTTGCAAACCGATTGCTGTACTGGAGACTAAAATTACATCGTCAGCAAAGAGCAACATAAACATTTCTACAGCTCCAGAAAGTAGTTGCACACCATGTCTACCATTTTTCGACATTTCAATTGACAGTTCATTTATAAAGAAGGCAAATAACTGCGGACTTAAAAGACAACCTTGTTTGACGCCACGAGGGCAAGAAAATATATCAGAATAAACACCTTTTTCCCGCACGCATGCAATCACAGAATCATATATTCCTCGAAGTGCATTATACAACTTACCATGAACACCATTTTTCCTGAGAACATGCCATAATACATTTCTATTAACTGAATCGAACGCTTTTTAAAAATCGACAAAAGCAATGTATAATTTAGTATTTGAGAGAGAGAGAGAGAGAGAGAGAGAGAGAGAGAGAGAGAGAGAGAGAGAGAGAGAGTGAACGTGTAGTGTGCGTGTGTCTGTGTCTGTGTGTGCGTGTATCTGTCTGGGTGTCTCTGTGTCTGGGTGTGTGATTTGGGGTGGAGATCGATGTGTTGCGTAACTTTTGTACTTAAGGGCTACAACCTGTTCGTTCTTGTTATCTGAAGATTTTTTTGTTTGTGATGGACTCTCAGGGTTAACCTGTATGCCCCAGGTGCCACAGGGATTTCCACGCGTAAAACAGTGTGTGGAACAAGGGTGACTGGACTTTTCAGGGCCGCTGCCGTGAGCAGGATTTAGATGAATGGCATCGTAGTATGTTTTGTTACTAAAGGTGGGAAAAGAGGCTGTAAGCTATGCCTTGTGTTTTATATAGGCTACTCTCTTTGTGGTGTCTGTGTGTGCAGGTGCTGATACTGGCGTGTCTGCTGGCCTTCTATGCGGGGAACCCTTACTCTCTTTGTGGTGTCTGTGTGTACAGGTGCTGATACTGGCGTGTCTGCTGGCCTTCTGTGCGGGGAACCCTTACTCTCTTTGTGGTGTCTGTGTGTGCAGGTGCTGATACTGGCGTGTCTGCTGGCCTTCTGTGCGGGGAACCCTTACTCTCTTTGTGGTGTATGTGTGCAGGTGCTGATACTGGCGTGTCTGATGGCCTTCTGTGTGGGGAACCCTTACTCTCTTTGTGGTGTCTGTGTGTGCAGGTGCTGATACTGGCGTGTCTGCTGGCCTTCTGCGCGGGGAACCCTTACTCTCTTTGTGGTGTATGTGTGCAGGTGCTGATACTGGCGTGTCTGATGGCCTTCTGTGTGGGTAACCCTTACTCTCTTTGTGGTGTCTGTGTGTGCAGGTGCTGATACTGGCGTGTCTGATGGCCTTCTGTGCGGGGAACCCTTACTCTCTTTGTGGTGTCTGTCTGTGTGTGCAGGTGCTGATACTGGCGTGTCTGATGGCCTTCTGTGTGGGGAACCCTTACTCTCTTTGTGGTGTCTGTGTGTGCAGGTGCTGATACTGGCGTGTCTGCTGGCCTTCTGTGCGGGGAACCCTTACTCTCTTTGTGGTGTATGTGTGTGCAGGTGCTGATACTGGCGTGTCTGATGGCCTTCTGTGTGGGGAACCCTTACTCTCTTTGTGGTGTCTGTGTGTGCAGGTGCTGATACTGGCGTGTCTGATGGCCTTCTGTGCGGGGAACCCTTACTCTCTTTGTGGTGTATGTGTGTGCAGGTGCTGATACTGGCGTGTCTGCTGGCCTTCTGTGCGGGGAACCCTTACTCTCTTTGTGGTGTATGTGTGTGCAGGTGCTGATACTGGCGTGTCTGATGGCCTTCTGTGTGGGGAACCCTTACTCTCTTTGTGGTGTCTGTGTGTGCAGGTGCTGATACTGGCGTGTCTGATGGCCTTCTGTGCGGGGAACCCTTACTCTCTTTGTGGTGTCTGTCTGTGTGTGCAGGTGCTGATACTGGCGTGTCTGATGGCCTTCTGTGTGGGGAACCCTTACTCTCTTTGTGGTGTCTGTGTGTGCAGGTGCTGATACTGGCGTGTCTGATGGCCTTCTGTGCGGGGAACCCTTACTCTCTTTGTGGTGTCTGTGTGTGCAGGTGCTGATACTGGCGTGTCTGCTGGCCTTCTGTGTGGGGAACCCTTACTCTCTTTGTGGTGTATGTGTGTGCAGGTGCTGATACTGGCGTGTCTGATGGCCTTCTGTGTGGGGAACCCTTACTCTCTTTGTGGTGTCTGTTTGTGCAGGTGCTGCTACTGGCGTGTCTGCTGGCCTTCTGTGCGGGGAACCCTTACTTCAGCAGCCAGGCCAAGAGTGTGGACATCGACAGAGTGCACGTCGAGGCGGAGACCTTCGGCAGCGACCAGATCGGTGAGACTGTCTCTGTCTTTGTCTGTCTGTCTCTCTTTCTCTGTTTCCTCTCTCTGTTTCAGTGAAGAGTGGCACAGTGGTAACGCGTTCGCTTCGTGTCAAGTAAACCCGAGTTCGAATCTGGGTACAGGGGATTTCTCCTCTCACTTTGCACTAGGCCTTACGGTCTGAATGTGGAGTCTTTCGGATGAGACGATAAACCGAGGTCCAGTGTGCCCATGCACTTAGCACACGTTAAGCCCAGTGGCAAACGAAAAAGTTGTCATTTGGTCAAAATTTACACACACCCTTTTCCTTCCTCATCAATCACACACAAAAAATCGCATGCAAATTTAAAAAAAATAAATGTGTGGCGCGCCTCTGGCTGCGACGCGCTATCCAGGTGGGAGCAACCCGATTTTCACAGAGATGCCTCTGTGACTATTAAGTACCTCATAATAAATACATCTTTTTAGTCTGTTCCCCTTTCTCTGTCTCTCTTCCTCCGTGTCTCTCTCCTTCTGTTATTAGGCTGTGTGACTGTGCTTGTTTGTAGGTCTGTCTCTCTTCCTCCGTGTCTCTCTCCTTCTGTTATTAGGCTGTGTGACTGTGCTTGTTTGTAGGTCTGTCTCTCTTCCTCCGTGTCTCTCTCCTTCTGTTATTAGGCTGTGTGACTGTGCTTGTTTGTAGGTCTGTCTCTCTTCCTCCGTGTCTCTCTCCTTCTGTTATTAGGCTGTGTGACTGTGCTTGTTTGTAGGTCTGTCTCTCTTCCTCCGTGTCTCTCTCCTTCTGTTATTAGGCTGTGTGACTGTGCTTGTTTGTAGGTCTGTTCTCTTCCTCCGTGTCTCTCTCCTTCTGTTATTAGGCTGTGTGACTGTGCTTGTTTGTAGGTCTGTTCTCTTCCTCCGTGTCTCTCTCCTTCTGTTATTAGGTTGTGTGACTGTGCTTGTTTGTAGGTCTGTCTCTCTTCCTCCGTGTCTCTCTCCTTCTGTTATTAGGCTGTGTGACTGTGCTTGTTTGTAGGTCTGTCTCTCTTCCTCCGTGTCTCTCTCCTTCTGTTATTAGGCTATGTGACTGTGCTTGTTTGTAGGTCTGTCTCTCTTCCTCCGTGTCTCTCTCCTTCTGTTATTAGGCTGTGTGACTGTGCTTGTTTGTAGGTCTGTCTCTCTTCCTCCGTGTCTCTCTCCTTCTGTTATTAGGCTGTGTGACTGTGCTTGTTTGTAGGTCTGTCTCTCTTCCTCCGTGTCTCTCTCCTTCTGTTATTAGGCTGTGTGACTGTGCTTGTTTGTAGGTCTGTTCTCTTTTTCTGTGACTTTTCCAATAACTTAAGCATTCTGAAAAAAGCTGCTTTTTTAATCTGCTTCCTGAAAACAAATTATCGTATATTTGTTTTCTCTTGTCCTTATTTTGTGTACGTGCGTGCGCGCGTGCGTGCGACGACTCATTAAAAACTAACATTTCAATTTTCTTATAACACAACCAAACGTTGCACGATTCTAAATATAATTATGTATCAGTGATTGCTTTTATTATAAAGTCACTAGAACATTCTTGATGCAAATCTGATATTATACTACTCAACACTTGCTTTGCACCACTTTGTTGACACACACTGTCGTATATCCTATTGAATTTATTCAAATAAAAATATATCCATCTAATTGTTCGGTCATCGGACAGCACAACATAATCAATAACAATAGAGTGTTTAAGATTTAAAAGGTTTGAAAGACACAAAATCAAGCCTACCTCAAATGTCAGGGTTTTGGGCATATGGGGCAAAAACTTCATTGAATTTTAAGAACGTTGCAATTTCTTGGGAAATTACTGAGAACTGACTGCCAGTAACGTGTGTGACCTCCACGCACCTCAATGACAGCCCGACAACGCCTGCTCATAGAGCAGATGAGGTTTGGGACAGTCTGCTGGGGAATCCCATCCCACTCCTCCTGAAGGGCCTGCCCAAGATGAACCAGGGTTTGTGGCTGCTGGACACGTGCACAAACGGCTCTTCCAATCATGTCCCAAACATGCCCAATGGGATTTAAGGCAGGGGACCTGGCTGACCCTTCCATTCGCTCGATTGATTCGTCGCCCAGGTACTGGTCCACAGTGTGTGCTCTGTGTGGACGGGCGTTATCATGCATGAGGATGAACTCCAGGCCAACAGCTCCAGCGTAGGGTCTCACGTATGGATCAAGGATTCCATCCCTGTATCTGGTTGCCGTCATGGTTCCGTTCAGGAGCACACTCATGGAGATCGGTCTGTCCTTGCAGTCATGCTGGGCCATGTAAACGTCGTGGAATTGCGCAAAACATGTGCATAAAGTGAACACTACTCACTTTTTCAACACTACATAAAAATGAATTACTGAAGTCAGTGTCAGTATCAGTCAACCACATACGCAAATCAAGCAGTACTTTTCCACAATAAAAAAAAGTGATGCAAAGCAAGTGTTGAGTAGTATAGTTTGCTTAAGGAATATTTTTGTCAATCTCTGAATTCCACAGGTTATTGCGGTGCTTCACTCTTGTTGCATATTTTGTTTTTGTTTGCGTGTAGGCCTAGTGTTGATCTTTTCCAACTATTTCTTCCCTTTACTCCCGGTGGTTTTGTTAGACCCCACGGCCATCCCTCCGGACCCCATCCCAGACAGCGTGGTGGAGGCTGCCCGCAAGAGACGCCACCAGGAGCAGCTGGCCCAGCAGGTCTTCTTCGACCTCATCCTCTACATCTTCTACGTCTTCTGCGTGTTCTGCGTGTCCTACGGCCACCGGGACCAGAGAACCTACCAGGTCAACTCCCACCTCAGCGCCATGCTGTACGATGCGGATGGCGATGCTCCACTGCCTTTTGAATCGGTGAGCTCACGTGCAGACACACAGAGAGTAAAGGCCCCAAATGTCAGGACGGAAAATGAATCTGTCAAAAGCTTAAAAATAAATAACGCAACGCAAATGTCAAAGACTACATTGAATAGAGATTACGATTTTCTGTATCCTTGCTGATTTTGGACTCATAATCTCCAAACAAAGCAAAAGTTATTCAACTTTAAAAAACCACTAAGCTGTCCCACATTAGGCTCCACCGGGGTCCAACGTCCGGACAGTGACACCTACACCTGGAAAGCTTAAAATTAAAGAATGAAATAGTGAGGCCAAGAGAGGATGATAACAAAATTGAACAAAGGGGGAAAACTCTCTTTCTAATTAACTCCCCTCCACCAAAGTTGATTACAATACCAATCATATAGCAATGCGTGGATCAGCGCCAAAGTGAGACAAACAAAGCATCATTCTCAAAAAAGATTCTTCCAAGTTCGCCTTTATGACCCTTCACCCACACAGCAAAAAATAAGGCAAATCAACTAGTTGATATCAACCAGAAGCACTAAGAAATGAAGAAGATATTCAATCACTGCACTATCATATTTTTGGTTAGAAAAGCATTCCTTTTCTTTCCAAATAAAAGACACTAAATAGAACTAACATTACGTACATTCAAATTAATTTGCGTCATTTAGTGTTAAAAGCTTGGAAAATTATTAACAGTTTTCGCTAGAATCTTTCTTAGCCATGGTTTTAGACCATTGAACTTATATTATATCGCTGCATGATTAGAAGGCATCATTCTTCGTCGTACTTCGGCCACAGTACTTCGTCGGTTAAAACCCCCACCAAAACTACCTTCCGGACATAGAAGCTGTCTGACATTTGGGCCCCTTCCTCTAGTGTTCGGTTTTAACATTGGGTTTGTAACAATCTTATAGGCCTACATGATGTCCCAAATGTCGCGAAGCAAAGGAGAAATTTTAATTGTGCTGATTAACAATATTTTTTTCCTTTTTATTTATGTCGACAGATGAATTACGTAGGCCAACCTTGCATTATGTGGGGGTGTATGGGCAAGCGCCTGCATCTAGGTTAGGAGGCTCATCCTTTTTGACACTGCTGTGAAAATATACTATGATTTGAAACCATGTTTTTAACTTCCCCTTGATGCGTCACTTTTGGAACACCTTATGTCCTTGTGGAATATTGAATATGAATGTTTTTGTCCTTCCTTAACATAATATGTTTGAATGCCAATATATATTTTCTAACTCGTTATTTCCGGTTTTGTTTTACTACTTTCTTTTCATATGACGTTTTTGAAAAATCCAACCAAATAACTATTACAAGATCTCTTTCATTTCTTGTGGAAATCATTTTTAAGTGAAGATGTTTTATGAGTGTGGCGGAGAACATTTGCGCCACTAAAGACGTGCGTTGTCTGGCAGATATCTAACCGTACGGACGTGATACGCTATATGAACCTAACGCTGAGGGAGACGGGGTTTCCCTGGTTCGACATGACTGGGGCTAACCTGCCCTGGAAGCTGAGGTACTTCACCGCAGACTCCGTCAGCTTCCGTGTAGGCCCCATCCGAGTGCGACAGGTCCGAATGCCGCCACGAGGTATGCTTAGCCACTGGTTTCTGTGTGTGGTAGGCCTACAGGTGCTTAATGCCCCCAATAGTGAGGTTGTGTTTGCACCATTGTCTTTATGTCTGTTCAACATGCGATTAGAATAGTTGCTAACGGGTTTCATTAAACATCATGAAGATTTAGGGCGGTTTTCGGGTTTTTTCATTATATCTGATGAAGTCAACGCTGCTCGTTGGTTTTTTCTGTTAGTTAGTAGTAATGATAAAACAGTAATAATACTAATAAAATATGGTTTCCCCATTAGACAGACCCCCCAAAGTGACCCCTCTTTTCTTTCTTCACTTCTTCTTCCCCATTTTCTTACGGGCAGAACACAAAAGGTACGAATAAATGGTAAATATTCTTCTGAAGCAGCAGTGTTGAGTGGCATTCCACCAAGGTAGCAGCATAGGCCCCATTCTGTTTACAATTTTCATTAACGATCTACCGGATCAAGTAGAAAGCATATGTAAACATTTTGCGGACGATGCCAAAATATACAATACTTCAAAAAATTATAAGACAATTCAACATGATATTGACAGACTAATAAACTGGACAGAGAAATGGAATTTGTATTTTAATGATAGTAAATGTAATTAGGAAAGAATAATCCAAGTTGCAATTATGAAATATCACATGGTACCGACAAACATATTTTAAAATCTTGCAAAGAGGAAAAGGATCTTGGAGTCATCTTTGACTCTGGATTAACATTTGATAACCACATTAATACGGCTATTGGTAGAGGCAACAAAATGCTGGGCCTAATTAGAAGAAGTTTTATTGGGTTAGATAATATAGTATTTTAAAAACTATATAAAAGTTTGGTCAGACCTCATCTAGAGTATGGAAATCAGGTCTGGAGTCCGTTTTTAAAAAGGTAATCGGCAGCATTAGAAAGGGTCCAAAGACGAGCAACAAAATTGATTAAAGGCGTTAGTCACCTTGATTACGAACACAGACTAAGAAAGTTGAAATTACCATCTCTGAAATACAGAAGAATTCGTGGGGATCTGATAAATACATACAAAAGTTTTCACAGTGATAACAATCCTAATACATCTTTGTTCCAGCTAACAACTGACTCAAGAACCCGTAACAGTGATTTAAAAATACTAACACAGTATAGCCGAACTAATATTAGAAAAAGTTTCTTTTCTAACAGAGTAACAAAGTTTTGGAATACTCTTCCTGCACATATTAAACGAGCACAGAATCTAACACAATTCAAAAACCTCCTTGGTGGATACACCAACATATCAAAACTACAATACGAGCATGACTAAAAGGCAGATTTGCCGAAAACAAAATACAAAAACCTCTCAGCTGTGCAAAAGTTCAAACAAAAATGACAGGACAGTGAAGAGGCCGCGAGGCCTAATGTCCTAACTACCTGACCTGACCTGACCATTAGACAGACATCCCAAAGTGACCCCTCTTTTCTTTCTTCACTTCGTCTTCTTCCTCATTAGACAGACCCCCCAATGTGACCCCTCTTTTCTTTCTTCACTTCTTCCCCATTAGACAGACCCCCCAAAGTGACCCCTCTTTTCTTTCTTCACTTCTTTCTTCCCCATTAGACAGACCCCCCAAAGTGACCCCTCTTTTCTTTCTTACTTCTTCTTTCCCCATTAGACAGACCCCCAAAGTGACCCCTCTTTTCTTTCTTCTTCTTCTTCCCCATTAGACAGACCCCCCAAAGTGACCCCTCTTTTCTTTCTTCACTTCTTCCCCATTAGACAGACCCCCCAAAGTGACCCCTCTTTTCTTTCTTCACTTCTTCTTCCCATTAGACAGACCTCCCAAAGTGACCCCTCTTTTCTTTCTTCACTTCTTCCCCATTAGACAGACCCCCCAAAGTGACCCCTCTTTTCTTTCTTCACTTCTTCCCCATTAGACAGACCCCCCAAAGTGACCCCTCTTTTCTTTCTTCACTTCTTCCCCATTAGACAGACCCCCCAAAGTGACCCCTCTTTTCTTTCTTCACTTCTTCCCCATTAGACAGACCCCCCAAAGTGACCCCTCTTTTCTTTCTTCACTTCTTCCCCATTAGACAGACCCCCCAAAGTGACCCCTCTTTTCTTTCTTCACTTCTTCTTCCCCATTAGACAGACCCCCCAAAGTGACCCCTCTTTTCTTTCTTCACTTCTTCCCCATTAGACAGACCCCCCAAAGTGACCCCTCTTTTCTTTATTCACTTCTTCTTCTTCCCCATTAGACAGACCCCCCAAAGTGACCCCTCTTTTCTTTCTTCACTTCTTCTTCCCCATTAGACAGACCCCCCAAAGTGACCCCTCTTTTCTTTCTTCACTTCTTCTTCCCCATTAGACAGACCCCCCAAAGTGACCCCTCTTTTCTTTCTTCACTTCTTCTTCCCCATTAGACAGACCCCCCAAAGTGACCCCTCTTTTCTTTCTTCACTTCTTCTTCCCCATTAGACAGACCCCCCAAAGTGACCCCTCTTTTCTTTCTTCACTTCTTCTTCCCCATTAGACAGACCCCCCAAAGTGACCCCTCTTTTCTTTCTTCACTTCTTCCTTCCATTAGACAGACCCCCCAAAGTGACCCCTCTTTTCTTTCTTCACTTCTTCTTCTTCCATTAGACAGACCTCCCAAAGTGACCCCTCTTTTCTTTCTTCACTTCTTCCCCATTAGACAGACCCCCCAAAGTGACCCCTCTTTTCTTTCTTCACTTCTTCCCCATTAGACAGACCCCCCAAAGTGACCCCTCTTTTCTTTCTTCACTTCTTCCCCATTAGACAGACCTCCCAAAGTGACCCCTCTTTTCTTTCTTCACTTCTTCCCCATTAGACAGACCCCCCAAAGTGACCCCTCTTTTCTTTCTTCACTTCTTCCCCATTAGACAGACCCCCCAAAGTGACCCCTCTTTTCTTTCTTCACTTCTTCCCCATTAGACAGACCCCCCAAAGTGACCCCTCTTTTCTTTCTTCACTTCTTCTTCCCCATTAGACAGACCTCCCAAAGTGACCCCTCTTTTCTTTCTTCACTTCTTCCCCATTAGACAGACCCCCCAAAGTGACCCCTCTTTTCTTTCTTCACTTCTTCTTCCCATTAGACAGACCCCCCAAAGTGACCCCTCTTTTCTTTCTTCACTTCTTCCCCATTAGACAGACCTCCCAAAGTGACCCCTCTTTTCTTTCTTCACTTCTTCCCCATTAGACAGACCTCCCAAAGTGACCCCTCTTTTCTTTCTTCACTTCTTCCCCATTAGACAGACCTCCCAAAGTGACCCCTCTTTTCTTTCTTCACTTCTTCCCCATTAGACAGACCCCCCAAAGTGACCCCTCTTTTCTTTCTTCACTTCTTCCCCATTAGACAGACCCCCAAAGTGACCCCTCTTTTCTTTCTTCACTTCTTCCCCATTAGACAGACCTCCCAAAGTGACCCCTCTTTTCTTTCTTCACTTCTTCCCCATTAGACAGACCTCCCAAAGTGACCCCTCTTTTCTTTCTTCACTTCTTCCCCATTAGACAGACCCCCCAAAGTGACCCCTCTTTTCTTTCTTCACTTCTTCCCCATTAGACAGACCTCCCAAAGTGACCCCTCTTTTCTTTCTTCACTTCTTCCCCATTAGACAGACCCCCAAAGTGACCCCTCTTTTCTTTCTTCACTTCTTCCCCATTAGACAGACCCCCCAAAGTGACCCCTCTTTTCTTTCTTCACTTCTTCTTCCCATTAGACAGACCCCCCAAACCCCTCCCTCTTCTTTTCTTCACTTCTTCCCCATTAGACAGACCCCCAAAGTGACCCCTCTTTTCTTTCTTCACTTCTTCCCCATTAGACAGACCCCCCAAAGTGACCCCTCTTTTCTTTCTTCACTTCTTCCCCATTAGACAGACCCCCCAAAGTGACCCCTCTTTTCTTTCTTCACTTCTTCTTCCCCATTAGACAGACCTCCCAAAGTGACCCCTCTTTTCTTTCTTCACTTCTTCCCCATTAGACAGACCCCCAAAGTGACCCCTCTTTTCTTTCTTCACTTCTTCCCCATTAGACAGACCCCCCAAAGTGACCCCTCTTTTCTTTCTTCAGACAGACCTCCCAAAGTGACCCCTCTTTTCTTTCTTCACTTCTTCCCCATTAGACAGACCCCCCAAAGTGACCCCTCTTTTCTTTCTTCACTTCTTCCCCATTAGACAGACCCCCCAAAGTGACCCCTCTTTTCTTTCTTCACTTCTTCCCCATTAGACAGACCTCCCAAAGTGACCCCTCTTTTCTTTCTTCACTTCTTCCCCATTAGACAGACCCCCCAAAGTGACCCCTCTTTTCTTTCTTCACTTCTTCCCCATTAGACAGACCTCCCAAAGTGACCCCTCTTTTCTTTCTTCACTTCTTCCCCATTAGACAGACCTCCCAAAGTGACCCCTCTTTTCTTTCTTCACTTCTTCCCCATTAGACAGACCACCCAAAGTGACCCCTCTTTTCTTTCTTCACTTCTTCCACATTAGACAGACCCCCCAAAGTGACCCCTCTTTTCTTTCTTCACTTCTTCCCCATTAGACAGACCCCCCAAAGTGACCCCTCTTTTCTTTCTTCACTTCTTCCCCATTAGACAGACCCCCCAAAGTGACCCCTCTTTTCTTTCTTCTTCTTCTTCCCCATTAGACAGACCTCCCAAAGTGACCCCTCTTTTCTTTCTTCACTTCTTCCCCATTAGACAGACCCCCCAAAGTGACCCCTCTTTTCTTTCTTCACTTCTTCCCCATTAGACAGACCCCCCAAAGTGACCCCTCTTTTCTTTCTTCACTTCTTCCCCATTAGACAGACCCCCCAAAGTGACCCCTCTTTTCTTTCTTCACATTAGACAGACCCCCCAAAGTGACCCCTCTTTTCTTTCTTCACTTCTTCCCCATTAGACAGACCCCCCAAAGTGACCCCTCTTTTCTTTCTTCACTTCTTCCACATTAGACAGACCCCCCAAAGTGACCCCTCTTTTCTTTCTTCACTTCTTCCCCATTAGACAGACCCCCCAAAGTGACCCCTCTTTTCTTTCTTCACTTCTTCCCCATTAGACAGACCCCCCAAAGTGACCCCTCTTTTCTTTCTTCACTTCTTCCACATTAGACAGACCCCCCAAAGTGACCCCTCTTTTCTTTCTTCACTTCTTCCCCATTAGACAGACCTCCCAAAGTGACCCCTCTTTTCTTTCTTCACTTCTTCCCCATTAGACAGACCTCCCAAAGTGACCCCTCTTTTCTTTCTTCACTTCTTCCACATTAGACAGACCCCCCAAAGTGACCCCTCTTTTCTTTCTTCACTTCTTCTTCCCATTAGACAGACCCCCCAAAGTGACCCCTCTTTTCTTTCTTCACTTCTTCTTCCCATTAGACAGACCCCCCAAAGTGACCCCTCTTTTCTTTCTTCACTTCTTCCCCATTAGACAGACCTCCCAAAGTGACCCCTCTTTTCTTTCTTCACTTCTTCCCCATTAGACAGACCTCCCAAAGTGACCCCTCTTTTCTTTCTTCACTTCTTCCCCATTAGACAGACCTCCCAAAGTGACCCCTCTTTTCTTTCTTCACTTCTTCCCCATTAGACAGACCTCCCAAAGTGACCCCTCTTTTCTTTCTTCACTTCTTCCCCATTAGACAGACCTCCCAAAGTGACCCCTCTTTTCTTTCTTCACTTCTTCCCCATTAGACAGACCCCCCAAAGTGACCCCTCTTTTCTTTCTTCACTTCTTCCACATTAGACAGACCCCCCAAAGTGACCCCTCTTTTCTTTCTTCACTTCTTCCACATTAGACAGACCCCCCAAAGTGACCCCTCTTTTCTTTCTTCACTTCTTCCCCATTAGACAGACCCCCAAAGTGACCCCTCTTTTCTTTCTTCACTTCTTCCCCATTAGACAGACCCCCCAAAGTGACCCCTCTTTTCTTTCTTCACTTCTTCCCCATTAGACAGACCCCCCAAAGTGACCCCTCTTTTCTTTCTTCACTTCTTCCCCATTAGACAGACCTCCCAAAGTGACCCCTCTTTTCTTTCTTCACTTCTTCCCCATTAGACAGACCCCCCAAAGTGACCCCTCTTTTCTTTCTTCACTTCTTCCCCATTAGACAGACCCCCCAAAGTGACCCCTCTTTTCTTTCTTCACTTCTTCCCCATTAGACAGACCCCCCAAAGTGACCCCTCTTTTCTTTCTTCACTTCTTCCCCATTAGACAGACCCCCCAAAGTGACCCCTCTTTTCTTTCTTCACTTCTTCCCCATTAGACAGACCTCCCAAAGTGACCCCTCTTTTCTTTCTTCACTTCTTCCCCATTAGACAGACCCCCCAAAGTGACCCCTCTTTTCTTTCTTCACTTCTTCCACATTAGACAGACCCCCCAAAGTGACCCCTCTTTTCTTTCTTCACTTCTTCCACATTAGACAGACCTCCCAAAGTGACCCCTCTTTTCTTTCTTCACTTCTTCCCCATTAGACAGACCCCCCAAAGTGACCCCTCTTTTCTTTCTTCACTTCTTCCCCATTAGACAGACCCCCCAAAGTGACCCCTCTTTTCTTTCTTCACTTCTTCCCCATTAGACAGACCTCCCAAAGTGACCCCTCTTTTCTTTCTTCACTTCTTCCCCATTAGACAGACCCCCCAAAGTGACCCCTCTTTTCTTTCTTCACTTCTTCCCCATTAGACAGACCTCCCAAAGTGACCCCTCTTTTCTTTCTTCACTTCTTCCCCATTAGACAGACCCCCAAAAGTGACCCCTCTTTTCTTTCTTCACTTCTTCCACATTAGACAGACCCCCCAAAGTGACCCCTCTTTTCTTTCTTCACTTCTTCCCCATTAGACAGACCCCCCAAAGTGACCCCTCTTTTCTTTCTTCACTTCTTCCCCATTAGACAGACCTCCCAAAGTGACCCCTCTTTTCTTTCTTCACTTCTTCCACATTAGACAGACCTCCCAAAGTGACCCCTCTTTTCTTTCTTCACTTCTTCCACATTAGACAGACCCCCCAAAGTGACCCCTCTTTTCTTTCTTCACTTCTTCCCCATTAGACAGACCCCCCAAAGTGACCCCTCTTTTCTTTCTTCACTTCTTCCCCATTAGACAGACCCCCCAAAGTGACCCCTCTTTTCTTTCTTCACTTCTTCCCCATTAGACAGACCCCCCAAAGTGACCCCTCTTTTCTTTCTTCACTTCTTCTTCCCCATTAGACAGACCTCCCAAAGTGACCCCTCTTTTCTTTCTTCACTTCTTCTTCCCATTAGACAGACCTCCCAAAGTGACCCCTCTTTTCTTTCTTCACTTCTTCCCCATTAGACAGACCTCCCAAAGTGACCCCTCTTTTCTTTCTTCACTTCTTCCACATTAGACAGACCTCCCAAAGTGACCCCTCTTTTCTTTCTTCACTTCTTCCCCATTAGACAGACCTCCCAAAGTGACCCCTCTTTTCTTTCTTCACTTCTTCCCCATTAGACAGACCTCCCAAAGTGACCCCTCTTTTCTTTCTTCACTTCTTCCCCATTAGACAGACCCCCCAAAGTGACCCCTCTTTTCTTTCTTCACTTCTTCCACATTAGACAGACCTCCCAAAGTGACCCCTCTTTTCTTTCTTCACTTCTTCCACATTAGACAGACCCCCCAAAGTGACCCCTCTTTTCTTTCTTCACTTCTTCCACATTAGACAGACCTCCCAAAGTGACCCCTCTTTTCTTTCTTCACTTCTTCCACATTAGACAGACCCCCCAAAGTGACCCCTCTTTTCTTTCTTCACTTCTTCCACATTAGACAGACCCCCAAAGTGACCCCTCTTTTCTTTCTTCACTTCTTCCACATTAGACAGACCCCCCAAAGTGACCCCTCTTTTCTTTCTTCACTTCTTCCCCATTAGACAGACCCCCCAAAGTGACCCCTCTTTTCTTTCTTCACTTCTTCCCCATTAGACAGACCCCCCAAAGTGACCCCTCTTTTCTTTCTTCACTTCTTCTTCCCCATTAGACAGACCTCCCAAAGTGACCCCTCTTTTCTTTCTTCACTTCTTCCCCATTAGACAGACCTCCCAAAGTGACCCCTCTTTTCTTTCTTCACTTCTTCCACATTAGACAGACCTCCCAAAGTGACCCCTCTTTTCTTTCTTCACTTCTTCCCCATTAGACAGACCTCCCAAAGTGACCCCTCTTTTCTTTCTTCACTTCTTCCCCATTAGACAGACCCCCCAAAGTGACCCCTCTTTTCTTTCTTCACTTCTTCCCCATTAGACAGACCCCCCAAAGTGACCCCTCTTTTCTTTCTTCACTTCTTCCCCATTAGACAGACCCCCCAAAGTGACCCCTCTTTTCTTTCTTCACTTCTTCCCCATTAGACAGACCTCCCAAAGTGACCCCTCTTTTCTTTCTTCACTTCTTCCCCATTAGACAGACCTCCCAAAGTGACCCCTCTTTTCTTTCTTCACTTCTTCCCCATTAGACAGACCCCCCAAAGTGACCCCTCTTTTCTTTCTTCACTTCTTCCCCATTAGACAGACCTCCCAAAGTGACCCCTCTTTTCTTTCTTCACTTCTTCCCCATTAGACAGACCTCCCAAAGTGACCCCTCTTTTCTTTCTTCACTTCTTCTTCCCCATTAGACAGACCTCCCAAAGTGACCCCTCTTTTCTTTCTTCACTTCTTCCACATTAGACAGACCACCCAAAGTGACCCCTCTTTTCTTTCTTCACTTCTTCCCCATTAGACAGACCCCCCAAAGTGACCCCTCTTTTCTTTCTTCACTTCTTCCCCATTAGACAGACCCCCCAAAGTGACCCCTCTTTTCTTTCTTCACTTCTTCCCCATTAGACAGACCCCCCAAAGTGACCCCTCTTTTCTTTCTTCACTTCTTCCCCATTAGACAGACCCCCCAAAGTGACCCCTCTTTTCTTTCTTCACTTCTTCCCCATTAGACAGACCCCCCAAAGTGACCCCTCTTTTCTTTCTTCACTTCTTCTTCCCCATTATATAGAACCCCCAAAGTGACCCCTCTTTTCTTTCTTCACTTCTTCCCCATTA
>JAGGCT020004139.1:1076513-1124859 GCA_017654935.2 Phymorhynchus buccinoides
TACCAGCCTTTTTTATTCTTTTTTTTTGTATACAGTTTATCTACAGGAGTTTCGCTCACAACAAAGGAAATACATGTAGCTCCAATTGGGTTTTTTCACTGCACTACAAAAAAAAAGAAAACGCTTCAACCACAATGAGTGGCCTCCACCCACCCCATCCAAAATGGCTTCTCTCTCCGGCATCTCCGCAAAGGAATGATTTATAGGAAACCAGAGGAGTGCTCCGATCCTTGAAAAGGCTGTCTTTCTGGTGATCTCGACGTATTTCTTGAAAAAACTCATCCGTCAGAGTTCCACCTTTAATACACAAATAAGATTAGTACATCTTCTTGTGAATTCTGAGAATGGATTATGCTGTTGTTGTTGATATACCCTAGCTAAAAGACTCCAGGGATCATCCCAACAGCCGAAGCACTTGAACGCTATGGTACAAATGCATCAGCTACGGATGAGAACATTACGTGTGTGACCGTTTTTGATTACCCCGTCACGTGGGCAGCCACACTCCGACTTCGGAGGATATGGGAGACTGATGATGTTATGCTAGGAGCTTGACATGGCTAAAGGATCCCCGCATAACTATGCAGAGCATAACAACATTTTGATGTAGCCTTGGTGTTCTAGCCTATGTCAATTGGTCTGACACAGCCTACAGCCAAGGCGAGTAACCATAACACAATTAACAATAATGATAAGAAGAGTATTAATACAGAAATAAGGCTAGTAGGACTATGCAGCTTTTTGTGAATTGTGAGAATGGATTTGAAACGTACGAGCACACAGCACGAAAGCACATAATGCGCAACATTCTGTCGCTTCCAATTATGACTACCAGATAACAGGGGGGGGGGGGGGGTGCTATTCTGGATGGCTGGGCTCGAATTTGTTTATAGTGGAAGTGCCTTGCCCAGGCTATATCCCCATCCTTTTTTTACTTACATTCCCCAATTTTCCCCCATCCTTATCCCATCCCTCCATGCCCCTTCCCCCTATCCCCTTTGTTTTTCCATTTCGTTTCGTTTCGTTCGTTTCTCTCGGCCAAAAAGAGTTGAGGACCGCTGGCGTTGGAGAAGTTCCCCGAAGGCCAACCAACGGCCCCAGCACTTAAAGGCCTGCTACACTACATACGATTCGCTATCAATGCGATGCGATTGTGACGATGCGAGTCATGATTCATGTGAAATACTTCTGTCTAAAAAAACATAATTCTACTACTTTCGCTCTATATACTCAAGCTAGACCCAATACATGGATTTCGCGTGAATCATGACTCACATCGTCACAAACGTATCGCATTGACAGCGAATCGTAGCATGCCCTTTAACGTGTCTATAATATGATGACCTCTCACCTGCCAGAAATCAGAAAAATAACCCATCCGCTGCCTCTTGATCTTGAGGACGGCCTTGACGGTGAAGATAAGGGTGACCAGCACCAGGATGAGCTGGCAGATCAGAATGAAGGCTCCCGTGGCTCCCACGTGGCTGTACATCCTCAGGGTCTTCAGGTCCTTCCACACGAAGGAGGAGCCCACCTCTGGGAACTCGGCGGCCATGCGGAGGAAGGTGAACAGGTTGACGTTGGGGTTGTACACCATCATCTCCACGAACACCGCTTTGGTCTGCAGGTCCACCCACCGGCATGCGGCCAGCTCCTCGATCATTATCTCCACGATGTCTCTGGGTGGGGATAGAAGCAGCGATGATTCATGGAAAGGCTTAAGGACCTTTATGCCTACTCCAATGGGTTTTACCATTGGTTAACATTAGCCTGTTGTATGGGTCAACAACAAAGTGGGAACTGTACAATAAATGATTTTCTACAGTACTGGAAAATCATGGCTCAGCTTAGTCTTTTTGTGGAAGACTATGACTCTCAAATTAGGGGGCGTTTGCGCTGGTTCTTACTTGGTAATACCCCCACCTCCACCCGCCCCACCCGATTCAAAATGAATCCCCTGACTGCCACTTAGGATCATAGTCACTATCATTGTTATTACCATCATCATCGTCATTACAGTTGTCACCATCGTGCGCATCATCATCATCATTGTCCGTCGTTGGTGTTGTTGTCATCATCGCCGTCGCCATCCTCATCGTCACCAACATCACCACCACCACCCACTCTTTTTCAGTCAAAAAGCAAAATCATCCCAACAACCTGTTCACGCCCAACATTGCAATACAAGCGCGTCACAATCGTGAACATTCAGAAATACAATGCTCAAACACACCAAACGTTTGGAACCTTCTCCTCCCTATCCAATCCCCCCCCCCCACCCCCTAATTCCTCAGTTACCTGTTGACGGTCAAGTCCACACAGTAGCCACTGCTGGGGTAGAAGGCGAAGGTCCCCCACACTGGGGCGGAGGTGACGTCATCGGTGTAGTTCCAGGCAGACAGGGCCAGCTGGGTCCTCCTCTCCTGAAGTGTGCAGTCCCGGAGCTCCCAGCACCGGCAGTAGTCCGCGTTCTCCTCCTTCTGCCAGTCGTAGGGAGGGAAGGTCAGGCTGTTGACGCTCAGTGACGGGTACATGCGAGTCACCTTGGGAGGTCTGTCTAATGTGGAAGAAGTGAAGAAAGAAAAGAGGGGTCACTTTGGGGGGTCTATATAATGGGGAAGAAGAAGTGAAGAAAGAAAAGAGGGGTCACTTTGGGGGGTCTGTCTAATGGGGAAGAAGTGAAGAAAGAAAAGAGGGGTCACTTTGGGAGGTCTGTCTAATGGGGAAGAAGTGAAGAAAGAAAAGAGGGGTCACTTTGGGGGGTCTGTCTAATGGGGGAAGAAGTGAAGAAAGAAAAGAGGGGTCACTTTGGGGGGTCTGTCTAATGGGGAAGAAGTGAAGAAAGAAAAGAGGGGTCACTTTGGGGGGTCTGTCTAATGGGGAAGAAGTGAAGAAAGAAAAGAGGGGTCACTTTGGGGGGTCTGTTTAATGGGGTCTGAAGTCTAATGGGGGTCTGTCTAATGGGGAAGAAGTGAAGAAAGAAAAGAGGGGTCACTTTGGGGGGTCTGTCTAATGGGGAAGAAGTGAAGAAAGAAAAGAGGGGTCACTTTGGGAGGTCTGTCTAATGGGGAAGAAGTGAAGAAAGAAAAGAGGGGTCACTTTGGGAGGTCTGTCTAATGGGGAAGAAGTGAAGAAAGAAAAGAGGGGTCACTTTGGGGGGTCTGTCTAATGGGGAAGAAGTGAAGAAAGAAAAGAGGGGTCACTTTGGGGGGTCTGTCTAAGAAGTGAAGAAAGAAAAGAGGGGTCACTTTGGGGGGTCTGTCTAATGGGGAAGAAGTGAAGAAAGAAAAGAGGGGTCACTTTGGGGGTCTGTCTAATGGGGAAGAAGTGAAGAAAGAAAAGAGGGGTCACTTTGGGGGGTCTGTCTAATGGGGAAGAAGTGAAGAAAGAAAAGAGGGGTCACTTTGGGGGGTCTGTCTAATGGGGAAGAAGTGAAGAAAGAAAAGAGGGGTCACTTTGGGAGGTCTGTCTAATGGGGAAGAAGTGAAGAAAGAAAAGAGGGGTCACTTTGGGGGGTCTGTCTAATGAAGGAAGAAGTCACTTTGGGGGTCTGTCTAATGGGGAAGAAGAAGTGAAGAAAGAAAAGAGGGGTCACTTTGGGGGGTCTGTCTAATGGGGAAGAAGAAGTGAAGAAAGAAAAGAGGGGTCACTTTGGGGGGTCTGTCTAATGGGGAAGAAGTGAAGAAAGAAAAGAGGGGTCACTTTGGGGGGTCTGTCTAATGGGGAAGAAGTGAAGAAAGAAAAGAGGGGTCACTTTGGGGGGTCTGTCTAATGGGGAAGAAGTGAAGAAAGAAAAGAGGGGTCACTTTGGGGGGTCTGTCTAATGGGGAAGAAGTGAAGAAAGAAAAGGAAGAAGTGAAGAAAGAAAAGAGGGGTCACTTTGGGGGGTCTGTCTAAAGAAGGGAAAGAAAAGAAGTGTCTAATGGGGAAGAAGTGAAGAAAGAAAAGAGGGGTCACTTTGGGAGGTCTGTCTAATGTGGGGAAGAAGTGAAGAAAGAAAAGAGGGGTCACTTTGGGGGGTCTGTCTAATGGGGAAGAAGTGAAGAAAGAAAAGAGGGGTCACTTTGGGTGGTCTGTCTAATGGGGAAGAAGTGAAGAAAGAAAAGAGGGGTCACTTTGGGGGGTCTGTCTAATGGGGAAGAAGAAGTGAAGAAAGAAAAGAGGGGTCACTTTGGGGGGTCTGTCTAATGGGGAAGAAGTGAAGAAAGAAAAGAGGGGTCACTTTGGGGGGTCTGTCTAATGGGGAAGAAGTGAAGAAAGAAAAGAGGGGTCACTTTGGGGGGTCTGTCTAATGGGGAAGAAGAAGTGAAGAAAGAAAAGAGGGGTCACTTTGGGAGGTCTGTCTAATGGGGAAGAAGAAGAAGTGAAGAAAGAAAAGAGGGGTCACTTTGGGGGGTCTGTCTAATGGGAAGAAGAAGTGAAGAAAGAAAAGAGGGGTCACTTTGGGGGGTCTGTCTAATGGGAAGAAGAAGTGAAGAAAGAAAAGAGGGGTCACTTTGGGGGGTCTGTCTAATGGGGAAGAAGTGAAGAAAGAAAAGAGGGGTCACTTTGGGGGGTCTGTCTAATGGGGAAGAAGTGAAGAAAGAAAAGAGGGGTCACTTTGGGGGGTCTGTCTAATGGGGAAGAAGTGAAGAAAGAAAAGAGGGGTCACTTTGGGGGGTCTGTCTAATGGGGAAGAAGTGAAGAAAGAAAAGAGGGGTCACTTTGGGTGGTCTGTCTAATGGGGAAGAAGTGAAGAAAGAAAAGAGGGGTCACTTTGGGGGGTCTGTCTAATGGGGAAGAAGTGAAGAAAGAAAAGAGGGGTCACTTTGGGGGGTCTGTCTAATGGGGAAGAAGTGAAGAAAGAAAAGAGGGGTCACTTTGGGGGGTCTGTCTAATGGGGAAGAAGAAGTGAAGAAAGAAAAGAGGGGTCACTTTGGGGGGTCTGTCTAATGGGGAAGAAGTGAAGAAAGAAAAGAGGGGTCACTTTGGGGGGTCTGTCTAATGGGGAAGAAGTGAAGAAAGAAAAGAGGGGTCACTTTGGGGGGTCTGTCTAATGGGGAAGAAGAAGTGAAGAAAGAAAAGAGGGGTCACTTTGGGGGGTCTGTCTAATGGGGAAGAAGAAGTGAAGAAAGAAAAGAGGGGTCACTTTGGGGGGTCTGTCTAATGGGGAAGAAGTGAAGAAAGAAAAGAGGGGTCACTTTGGGGGGTCTGTCTAATGGGGAAGAAGTGAAGAAAGAAGAAGTGAAGAAAAGAAAAGAGGGGTCACTTTGGGGGGTCTGTCTAATGGGGAAGAAGTGAAGAAAGAAAAGAAGTGAAGAAAGAAAAGAGGGGTCACTTTGGGAGGTCTGTCTAATGGGGAAGAAGAAGTGAAGAAAGAAAAGAGGGGTCACTTTGGGGGGTCTGTCTAATGGGGAAGAAGAAGTGAAGAAAGAAAAGAGGGGTCACTTTGGGGGGTCTGTCTAATGGGGAAGAAGTGAAGAAAGAAAAGAGGGGTCACTTTGGGGGTCTGTCTAATGGGGAAGAAGAAGTGAAGAAAGAAAAGAGGGGTCACTTTGGGGGGTCTGTCTAATGGGGAAGAACTTTGGGAGGTCTGTGAAGAAAGAAAAGAGGGGTCACTTTGGGGGGTCTGTCTAATGGGGAAGAAGTGAAGAAAGAAAAGAGGGGTCACTTTGGGGGGTCTGTCTAATGGGGAAGAAGTGAAGAAAGAAAAGAGGGGTCACTTTGGGGGGTCTGTCTAATGGGAAAGAAGAAGTGGGGAAGAAGTGAAGAAAGAAAAGAGGGGTCACTTTGGGGGGTCTGTCTAATGGGGAAGAAGAAGAAGAAAGAAAAGAGGGGTCACTTTGGGGGGTCTGTCTAATGGGGAAGAAGAAGTGAAGAAAGAAAAGAGGGGTCACTTTGGGAGGTCTGTCTAATGGGGAAGAAGTGAAGAAAGAAAAGAGGGGTCACTTTGGGGGGTCTGTCTAATGGGGAAGAAGTGAAGAAAGAAAAGAGGGGTCACTTTGGGGGGTCTGTCTAATGGGGAAGAAGTGAAGAAAGAAAAGAGGGGTCACTTTGGGGGGTCTGTCTAATGGGGAAGAAGTGAAGAAAGAAAAGAGGGGTCACTTTGGGAGGTCTGTCTAATGGGGAAGAAGTGAAGAAAGAAAAGAGGGGTCACTTTGGGGGGTCTGTCTAATGGGAAGAAGAAGTGAAGAAAGAAAAGAGGGGTCACTTTGGGGGTCTGTCTAATGGGGAAGAAGTGAAGAAAGAAAAGAGGGGTCACTTTGGGGGGTCTGTCTAATGGGGAAGAAGTGAAGAAAGAAAAGAGGGGTCACTTTGGGAGGTCTGTCTAATGGGGAAGAAGTGAAGAAAGAAAAGAGGGGTCACTTTGGGGGGTCTGTCTAATGGGGAAGAAGAAGTGAAGAAAGAAAAGAGGGGTCACTTTGGGGGGTCTGTCTAATGGGGAAGAAGTGAAGAAAGAAAAGAGGGGTCACTTTGGGGGTCTGTCTAATGGGGAAGAAGAAGTGAAGAAAGAAAAGAGGGGTCACTTTGGGGGGTCTGTCTAATGGGGAAGAAGTGAAGAAAGAAAAGAGGGGTCACTTTGGGGGGTCTGTCTAATGGGGAAGAAGTGAAGAAAGAAAAGAGGGGTCACTTTGGGGGGTCTGTCTAATGGAAGGAAGAAGTGAAGAAAGAAAAGAGGGGTCACTTTGGGGGGTCTGTCTAATGGGGAAGAAGTGAAGAAAGAAAAGAGGGGTCACTTTGGGGGGTCTGTCTAATTGAAGAAAGAAAAGAGGGGTCACTTTGGGGGGTCTGTCTAATGGGGAAGAAGTGAAGAAAGAAAAGAGGGGTCACTTTGGGGGGTCTGTCTAATGGGGAAGAAGTGAAGAAAGAAAAGAGGGGTCACTTTGGGGGGTCTGTCTAATGGGGAAGAAGAAGTGAAGAAAGAAAAGAGGGGTCACTTTGGGGGGTCTGTCTAATGGGGAAGAAGAAGTGAAGAAAGAAAAGAGGGGTCACTTTGGGGGGTCTGTCTAATGGGGAAGAAGTGAAGAAAGAAAAGAGGGGTCACTTTGGGAGGTCTGTCTAATGGGAAAGAAGAAGTGAAGAAAGAAAAGAGGGGTCACTTTGGGAGGTCTGTCTAATGGGGAAGAAGTGAAGAAAGAAAAGAGGGGTCACTTTGGGGGGTCTGTCTAATGGGGAAGAAGTGAAGAAAGAAAAGAGGGGTCACTTTGGGGGGTCTGTCTAATGGGGAAGAAGTGAAGAAAGAAAAGAGGGGTCACTTTGGGGGGTCTGTCTAATGAAGAAAGAAGAAGTGAAGAAAGAAAAGAGGGGTCACTTTGGGGGGTCTGTCTAATGGGGAAGAAGAAGTGAAGAAAGAAAAGAGGGGTCACTTTGGGGGGTCTGTCTAATGGGGAAGAAGTGAAGAAAGAAAAGAGGGGTCACTTTGGGAGGTCTGTCTAATGGGGAAGAAGTGAAGAAAGAAAAGAGGGGTCACTTTGGGGGGTCTGTCTAATGGGGAAGAAGTGAAGAAAGAAAAGAGGGGTCACTTTGGGGGGTCTGTCTAATGGGGAAGAAGTGAAGAAAGAAAAGAGGGGTCACTTTGGGGGGTCTGTCTAATGAAAGGGTCTGTCTAATGGGGAAGAAGTGAAGAAAGAAAAGAGGGGTCACTTTGGGGGGTCTGTCTAATGGGGAAGAAGTGAAGAAAGAAAAGAGGGGTCACTTTGGGGGGTCTGTCTAATGGGGAAGAAGTGAAGAAAGAAAAGAGGGGTCACTTTGGGGGGTCTGTCTAATGGGGAAGAAGTGAAGAAAGAAAAGAGGGGTCACTTTGGGGGGTCTGTCTAATGGGGAAGAAGTGAAGAAAGAAAAGAGGGGTCACTTTGGGGGGTCTGTCTAATGGGGAAGAAGAAGTGAAGAAAGAAAAGAGGGGTCACTTTGGGGGGTCTGTCTAATGGGGAAGAAGTGAAGAAAGAAAAGAGGGGTCACTTTGGGGGTCTGTCTAATGGGGAAGAAGTGAAGAAAGAAAAGAGGGGTCACTTTGGGGGGTCTGTCTAATGGGGAAGAAGAAGTGAAGAAAGAAAAGAGGGGTCACTTTGGGGGGTCTGTCTAATGGGGAAGAAGTGAAGAAAGAAAAGAGGGGTCACTTTGGGGGGTCTGTCTAATGGGGAAGAAGTGAAGAAAGAAAAGAGGGGTCACTTTGGGGGGTCTGTCTAATGGGGAAGAAGTGAAGAAAGAAAAGAGGGGTCACTTTGGGGGGTCTGTCTAATGGGGAAGAAGTGAAGAAAGAAAAGAGGGGTCACTTTGGGGGGTCTGTCTAATGGGGAAGAAGTGAAAGAAAAGAGAAAGAAAAGAGGGGTCACTTTGGGGGGTCTGTCTAATGGGGAAGAAGTGAAGAAAGAAAAGAGGGGTCACTTTGGGGGGTCTGTCTAATGGGGAAGAAGTGAAGAAAGAAAAGAGGGGTCACAGGTCTGTCTAATGGGGAAGAAGTGAAGAAAGAAAAGAGGGGTCACTTTGGGGGTCTGTCTAATGGGGAAGAAGTGAAGAAAGAAAAGAGGGGTCACTTTGGGGGGTCTGTCTAATGGGGAAGAAGTGAAGAAAGAAAAGAGGGGTCACTTTGGGGGGTCTGTCTAATGGGAAGAAGAAGTGAAGAAAGAAAAGAGGGGTCACTTTGGGGGGTCTGTCTAATGGGGAAGAAGTGAAGAAAGAAAAGAGGGGTCACTTTGGGGGGTCTGTCTAATGGGGAAGAAGTGAAGAAAGAAAAGAGGGGTCACTTTGGGAGGTCTGTCTAATGGGGAA
Source organism: Phymorhynchus buccinoides (assembly GCA_017654935.2). Classification (NCBI taxonomy): domain Eukaryota; kingdom Metazoa; phylum Mollusca; class Gastropoda; order Neogastropoda; family Raphitomidae; genus Phymorhynchus; species Phymorhynchus buccinoides. Next base: position 1,085,262 of record JAGGCT020004139.1, read on the forward strand.
GAAGTGAAGAAAGAAAAGAGGGGTCACTTTGGGAGGTCTGTCTAATGTGAAGAAAGAAAAGAGGGGTCACTTTGGGGGGTCTGTCTAATGGGGAAGAAGTGAAGAAAGAAAAGAGGGGTCACTTTGGGAGGTCTGTCTAATGGGGAAGAAGTGAAGAAAGAAAAGAGGGGTCACTTTGGGAGGTCTGTCTAATGGGGAAGAAGAAGTGAAGAAAGAAAAGAGGGGTCACTTTGGGGGGTCTGTCTAATGGGGAAGAAGTGAAGAAAGAAAAGAGGGGTCACTTTGGGGGGTCTGTCTAATGGGGAAGAAGTGAAGAAAGAAAAGAGGGGTCACTTTGGGGGGTCTGTCTAATGGGGAAGAAGTGAAGAAAGAAAAGAGGGGTCACTTTGGGAGGTCTGTCTAATGGGGAAGAAGTGAAGAAAGAAAAGAGGGGTCACTTTGGGGGGTCTGTCTAATGGGGAAGAAGTGAAGAAAGAAAAGAGGGGTCACTTTGGGGGGTCTGTCTAATGGGGAAGAAGTGAAGAAAGAAAAGAGGGGTCACTTTGGGGGGTCTGTCTAATGGGAAGAAGAAGTGAAGAAAGAAAAGAGGGGTCACTTTGGGGGGTCTGTCTAATGGGGAAGAAGAAGTGAAGAAAGAAAAGAGGGGTCACTTTGGGGGGTCTGTCTAATGGGGAAGAAGTGAAGAAAGAAAAGAGGGGTCACTTTGGGGGGTCTGTCTAATGGGGAAGAAGTGAAGAAAGAAAAGAGGGGTCACTTTGGGGGGTCTGTCTAATGGGGAAGAAGTGAAGAAAGAAAAGAGGGGTCACTTTGGGGGGTCTGTCTAATGGGGAAGAAGTGAAGAAAGAAAAGAGGGGTCACTTTGGGGGGTCTGTCTAATGGGGAAGAAGTGAAGAAAGAAAAGAGGGGTCACTTTGGGGGGTCTGTCTAATGGGGAAGAAGAAGTGAAGAAAGAAAAGAGGGGTCACTTTGGGGGGTCTGTCTAATGGGGGAAGAAGTGAAGAAAGAAAAGAGGGGTCACTTTGGGGGGTCTGTCTAATGGGGAAGAAGTGAAGAAAGAAAAGAGGGGTCACTTTGGGGGGTCTGTCTAATGGGGAAGAAGTCTAATGAAGAAAGAAAAGAGGGGTCACTTTGGGGGGTCTGTCTAATGGGGAAGAAGTGAAGAAAGAAAAGAGGGGTCACTTTGGGGGGTCTGTCTAATGGGGAAGAAGTGAAGAAAGAAAAGAGGGGTCACTTTGGGGGGTCTGTCTAATGGGGAAGAAGTGAAGAAAGAAAAGAGGGGTCACTTTGGGGGGTCTGTCTAATGGGGAAGAAGAAGTGAAGAAAGAAAAGAGGGGTCACTTTGGGGGGTCTGTCTAATGGGGAAGAAGTGAAGAAAGAAAAGAGGGGTCACTTTGGGGGGTCTGTCTAATGGGGGAAGAAGTGAAGAAAGAAAAGAGGGGTCACTTTGGGGGGTCTGTCTAATGGGGAAGAATGAAGAAAGAAAAGAGGGGTCACTTTGGGGGGTCTGTCTAATGGGGAAGAAGTGAAGAAAGAAAAGAGGGGTCACTTTGGGGGGTCTGTCTAATGGGGAAGAAGTGAAGAAAGAAAAGAGGGGTCACTTTGGGGGGTCTGTCTAATGGGGAAGAAGAAGTGAAGAAAGAAAAGAGGGGTCACTTTGGGGGGTCTGTCTAATGGGGAAGAAGTGAAGAAAGAAAAGAGGGGTCACTTTGGGGGGTCTGTCTAATGGGGAAGAAGAAGTGAAGAAAGAAAAGAGGGGTCACTTTGGGGGGTCTGTCTAATGGGGAAGAAGAAGTGAAGAAAGAAAAGAGGGGTCACTTTGGGGGGTCTGTCTAATGGGGAAGAAGTGAAGAAAGAAAAGAGGGGTCACTTTGGGGGGTCTGTCTAATGGGAAGAAGAAGTGAAGAAAGAAAAGAGGGGTCACTTTGGGGGGTCTGTCTAATGGGGAAGAAGTGAAGAAAGAAAAGAGGGGTCACTTTGGGGGGTCTGTCTAATGGGGAAGAAGAAGTGAAGAAAGAAAAGAGGGGTCACTTTGGGGGGTCTGTCTAATGGGGAAGAAGTGAAGAAAGAAAAGAGGGGTCACTTTGGGGGGTCTGTCTAATGGGGAAGAAGAAGTGAAGAAAGAAAAGAGGGGTCACTTTGGGGGGTCTGTCTAATGGGGAAGAAGTGAAGAAAGAAAAGAGGGGTCACTTTGGGGGGTCTGTCTAATGGGGAAGAAGTGAAGAAAGAAAAGAGGGGTCACTTTGGGGGGTCTGTCTAATGGGGAAGAAGTGAAGAAAGAAAAGAGGGGTCACTTTGGGGGTCTGTCTAATGGGGAAGAAGTGAAGAAAGAAAAGAGGGGTCACTTTGGGGGTCTGTCTAATGGGGAAGAGGGGTCACTTTGGGGGTTCTGTCTAAGAAGAAGAAGTGAAGAAAGAAAAGAGGGGTCACTTTGGGGGGTCTGTCTAATGGGGAAGAAGTGAAGAAAGAAAAGAGGGGTCACTTTGGGGGGTCTGTCTAATGGGGAAGAAGTGAAGAAAGAAAAGAGGGGTCACTTTGGGGGGGGAAGAAGAAGTGAAGAAAGAAAAGAGGGGTCACTTTGGGGGGTCTGTCTAATGGGGAAGAAGTGAAGAAAGAAAAGAGGGGTCACTTTGGGGGGTCTGTCTAATGGGGAAGAAGTGAAGAAAGAAAAGAGGGGTCACTTTGGGGGGTCTGTCTAATGGGGAAGAAGTGAAGAAAGAAAAGAGGGGTCACTTTGGGGGGTCTGTCTAATGGGGAAGAAGTGAAGAAAGAAAAGAGGGGTCACTTTGGGGGGTCTGTCTAATGGGGAAGAAGTGAAGAAAGAAAAGAGGGGTCACTTTGGGGGGTCTGTCTAATGGGAAGAAGAAGTGAAGAAAGAAAAGAGGGGTCACTTTGGGGGGTCTGTCTAATGGGAAGAAGAAGTGAAGAAAGAAAAGAGGGGTCACTTTGGGGGGTCTGTCTAATGGGGAAGAAGTGAAGAAAGAAAAGGGTCACTTTGGGGGGTCTGTCTAATGGGGAAGAAGAAGTGAAGAAAGAAAAGAGGGGTCACTTTGGGGGGTCTGTCTAATGGGGAAGAAGTGAAGAAAGAAAAGAGGGGTCACTTTGGGGGGTCTGTCTAATGGGGAAGAAGTGAAGAAAGAAAAGAGGGGTCACTTTGGGAGGTCTGTCTAATGGGGAAGAAGAAGTGAAGAAAGAAAAGAGGGGTCACTTTGGGGGGTCTGTCTAATGGGGAAGAAGTGAAGAAAGAAAAGAGGGGTCACTTTGGGAGGTCTGTCTAATGGGGAAGAAGAAGTGAAGAAAGAAAAGAGGGGTCACTTTGGGGGTCTGTCTAATGGGGGAAGAAGTGAAGAAAGAAAAGAGGGGTCACTTTGGGGGGTCTGTCTAATGGGGGAAGAAGTGAAGAAAGAAAAGAGGGGTCACTTTGGGAGGTCTGTCTAATGTGGAAAGAAGAAGTGAAGAAAGAAAAGAGGGGTCACTTTGGGGGGTCTGTCTAATGGGGAAGAAGTGAAGAAAGAAAAGAGGGGTCACTTTGGGGGGTCTGTCTAATGGGGAAGAAGTGAAGAAAGAAAAGAGGGGTCAAGGTCTGGAAGAAGTGAAGAAAGAAAAGAGGGGTCACTTTGGGGGGTCTGTCTAATGGGGAAGAAGTGAAGAAAGAAAAGAGGGGTCACTTTGGGAGGTCTGTCTAATGGGGAAGAAGTGAAGAAAGAAAAGAGGGGTCACTTTGGGAGGTCTGTCTAATGTGGAAGAAGTGAAGAAAGAAAAGAGGGGTCACTTTGGGGGGTCTGTCTAATGGGGAAGAAGAAGTGAAGAAAGAAAAGAGGGGTCACTTTGGGGGGTCTGTCTAATGGGGAAGAAGAAGTGAAGAAAGAAAAGAGGGGTCACTTTGGGGGGTCTGTCTAATGGGGAAGAAGTGAAGAAAGAAAAGAGGGGTCACTTTGGGGGGTCTGTCTAATGGGGAAGAAGTGAAGAAAGAAAAGAGGGGTCACTTTGGGGGGTCTGTCTAATGGGGAAGAAGTGAAGAAAGAAAAGAGGGGTCACTTTGGGGGGTCTGTCTAATGGGGAAGAAGTGAAGAAAGAAAAGAGGGGTCACTTTGGGGGGTCTGTCTAATGGGGAAGAAGTGAAGAAAGAAAAGAGGGGTCACTTTGGGAGGTCTGTCTAATGGGGAAGAAGAAGTGAAGAAAGAAAAGAGGGGTCACTTTGGGGGGTCTGTCTAATGGGGAAGAAGAAGTGAAGAAAGAAAAGAGGGGTCACTTTGGGGGGTCTGTCTAATGGGGAAGAAGAAGTGAAGAAAGAAAAGAGGGGTCACTTTGGGGGGTCTGTCTAATGGGAAGAAGAAGTGAAGAAAGAAAAGAGGGGTCACTTTGGGAGGTCTGTCTAATGGGGAAGAAGAAGTGAAGAAAGAAAAGAGGGGTCACTTTGGGGGGTCTGTCTAATGGGGAAGAAGTGAAGAAAGAAAAGAGGGGTCACTTTGGGGGGTCTGTCTAATGGGGAAGAAGTGAAGAAAGAAAAGAGGGGTCACTTTGGGGGGTCTGTCTAATGGGGAAGAAGTGAAGAAAGAAAAGAGGGGTCACTTTGGGGGGTCTGTCTAATGGGGAAGAAGTGAAGAAAGAAAAGAGGGGTCACTTTGGGAGGTCTGTCTAATGGGGAAGAAGAAGTGAAGAAAGAAAAGAGGGGTCACTTTGGGGGGTCTGTCTAATGGGGAAGAAGTGAAGAAAGAAAAGAGGGGTCACTTTGGGGGGTCTGTCTAATGGGAAGAAGAAGTGAAGAAAGAAAAGAGGGGTCACTTTGGGAGGTCTGTCTAATGGGAAGAAGAAGTGAAGAAAGAAAAGAGGGGTCACTTTGGGGGGTCTGTCTAATGGGGAAGAAGTGAAGAAAGAAAAGAGGGGTCACTTTGGGGGGTCTGTCTAATGGGGAAGAAGAAGTGAAGAAAGAAAAGAGGGGTCACTTTGGGAGGTCTGTCTAATGGGGGAAGAAGTGAAGAAAGAAAAGAGGGGTCACTTTGGGGGGTCTGTCTAATGGGGAAGAAGTGAAGAAAGAAAAGAGGGGTCACTTTGGGGGGTCTGTCTAATGGGGAAGAAGTGAAGAAAGAAAAGAGGGGTCACTTTGGGAGGTCTGTCTAATGGGGAAGAAGAAGTGAAGAAAGAAAAGAGGGGTCACTTTGGGGGGTCTGTCTAATGGGGAAGAAGTGAAGAAAGAAAAGAGGGGTCACTTTGGGGGGGGTCTGTCTAATGGGGAAGAAGTGAAGAAAGAAAAGAGGGGTCACTTTGGGAGGTCTGTCTAATGTGGGAAGAAGAAGTGAAGAAAGAAAAGAGGGGTCACTTTGGGAGGTCTGTCTAATGGGAAGAAGAAGTGAAGAAAGAAAAGAGGGGTCACTTTGGGGGGTCTGTCTAATGGGGAAGAAGAAGTGAAGAAAGAAAAGAGGGGTCACTTTGGGGGGTCTGTCTAATGGGGGAAGAAGTGAAGAAAGAAAAGAGGGGTCACTTTGGGGGGTCTGTCTAATGGGGAAGAAGTGAAGAAAGAAAAGAGGGGTCACTTTGGGGGGTCTGTCTAATGGGGAAGAAGAAGTGAAGAAAGAAAAGAGGGGTCACTTTGGGGGGTCTGTCTAATGGGGAAGAAGTGAAGAAAGAAAAGAGGGGTCACTTTGGGGGGTCTGTCTAATGGGGAAGAAGTGAAGAAAGAAAAGAGGGGTCACTTTGGGAGGTCTGTCTAATGGGGAAGAAGAAGTGAAGAAAGAAAAGAGGGGTCACTTTGGGGGGTCTGTCTAATGGGGAAGAAGTGAAGAAAGAAAAGAGGGGTCACTTTGGGGGGTCTGTCTAATGGGGAAGAAGTGAAGAAAGAAAAGAGGGGTCACTTTGGGGGGTCTGTCTAATGGGGAAGAAGTGAAGAAAGAAAAGAGGGGTCACTTTGGGAGGTCTGTCTAATGTGGAAGAAGTGAAGAAAGAAAAGAGGGGTCACTTTGGGGGGTCTGTCTAATGGGGAAGAAGTGAAGAAAGAAAAGAGGGGTCACTTTGGGAGGTCTGTCTAATGTGGAAAGAAGTGAAGAAAGAAAAGAGGGGTCACTTTGGGAGGTCTGTCTAATGTGGAAGATGAAGAAGTGAAGAAAGAAAAGAGGGGTCACTTTGGGGGGTCTGTCTAATGGGGAAGAAGTGAAGAAAGAAAAGAGGGGTCACTTTGGGGGGTCTGTCTAATGGGGAAGAAGAAGTGAAGAAAGAAAAGAGGGGTCACTTTGGGGGGTCTGTCTAATGGGGAAGAAGAAGTGAAGAAAGAAAAGAGGGGTCACTTTGGGGGGTCTGTCTAATGGGGAAGAAGTGAAGAAAGAAAAGAGGGGTCACTTTGGGAGGTCTGTCTAATGGAGAAGAAGTGAAGAAAGAAAAGAGGGGTCACTTTGGGGGTCTGTCTAATGGGGAAGAAGTGAAGAAAGAAAAGAGGGGTCACTTTGGGGGGTCTGTCTAATGGGGAAGAAGAAGTAATCAAAGAAAAGAGGGGTCACTTTGGGGGGTCTGTCTAATGGGGAAGAAGAAGAAGAAAGAAAAGAGGGGTCACTTTGGGGGGTCTGTCTAATGGGGAAGAAGTGAAGAAAGAAAAGAGGGGTCACTTTGGGGGGTCTGTCTAATGGGGAAGAAGTGAAGAAAGAAAAGAGGGGTCACTTTGGGGGGTCTGTCTAATGGGGAAGAAGTGAAGAAAGAAAAGAGGGGTCACTTTGGGGGGTCTGTCTAATGGGGAAGAAGTGAAGAAAGAAAAGAGGGGTCACTTTGGGAGGTCTGTCTAATGGGGAAGAAGAAGAAGAAAGAAAAGAGGGGTCACTTTGGGGGGTCTGTCTAATGGGGAAGAAGTGAAGAAAGAAAAGAGGGGTCACTTTGGGGGTCTGTCTAATGGGGAAGAAGTGAAGAAAGAAAAGAGGGGTCACTTTGGGTGGTCTGTCTAATGGGGAAGAAGAAGTAATGAAAGAAAAGAGGGGTCACTTTGGGGGGTCTGTCTAATGGGGAAGAAGCAGAAGTGAAGAAAGAAAAGAGGGGTCACTTTGGGGGGTCTGTCTAATGGGGAAGAAGTGAAGAAAGAAAAGAGGGGTCACATTGGGGGGTCTGTCTAATGAGGAAGAAGACGAAGTGAAGAAAGAAAAGAGGGGTCACTTTGGGATGTCTGTCTAATGGTCAGGTCAGGTCAGGTAGTTAGGACATTAGGCCTCGCGGCCTCTTCACTGTCCTGTCATTTTTGTTTGAACTTTTGCACAGCTGAGAGGTTTTTGTATTTTGTTTTCGGCAAATCTGCCTTTTAGTCATGCTCGTATTGTAGTTTTGATATGTTGGTGTATCCACCAAGGAGGTTTTTGAATTGTGTTAGATTCTGTGCTCGTTTAATATGTGCAGGAAGAGTATTCCAAAACTTTGTTACTCTGTTAGAAAAGAAACTTTTTCTAATATTAGTTCGGCTATACTGTGTTAGTATTTTTAAATCACTGTTACGGGTTCTTGAGTCAGTTGTTAGCTGGAACAAAGATGTATTAGGATTGTTATCACTGTGAAAACTTTTGTATGTATTTATCAGATCCCCACGAATTCTTCTGTATTTCAGAGATGGTAATTTCAACTTTCTTAGTCTGTGTTCGTAATCAAGGTGACTAACGCCTTTAATCAATTTTGTTGCTCGTCTTTGGACCCTTTCTAATGCTGCCGATTACCTTTTTAAAAACGGACTCCAGACCTGATTTCCATACTCTAGATGAGGTCTGACCAAACTTTTATATAGTTTTTAAAATACTATATTATCTAACCCAATAAAACTTCTTCTAATTAGGCCCAGCATTTTGTTGCCTTTACCAATAGCCGTATTAATGTGGTTATCAAATGTTAATCCAGAGTCAAAGATGACTCCAAGATCCTTTTCCTCTTTGCAAGTTTTTAAAATATGTTTGTCGGTACCATGTGATATTTCATAATTGCAACTTGGATTATTCTTTCCTAATTACATTTACTATCATTAAAATACAAATTCCATTTCTCTGTCCAGTTTATTAGTCTGTCAATATCATGTTGAATTGTCTTATAATTTTTTGAAGTATTGTATATTTTGGTATCGTCCGCAAAATGTTTACATATGCTTTCTACTTGATCCGGTAGATCGTTAATGAAAATTGTAAACAGAATGGGGCCTATGATGCTACCTTGTGGAATGCCACTCAACACTGCTGCTTCAGAAGAATATTTACCATTTATTCGTACCTTTTGTGTTCTGCCCGTAAGAAAATGGGGAAGAAGAAGTGAAGAAAGAAAAGAGGGGTCACTTTGGGGGGTCTGTCTAATGGGGAAACCATATTTTATTAGTATTATTACTGTTTTATCATTACTACTAACTAACAGAAAAAACCAACGAGCAGCGTTGACTTCATCAGATATAATGAAAAAACCCGAAAACCGCCCTAAATCTTCATGATGTTTAATGAAACCCGTTAGCAACTATTCTAATCGCATGTTGAACAGACATAAAGACAATGGTGCAAACACAACCTCACTATTGGGGGCATTAAGCACCTGTAGGCCTACTACACACAGAAACCAGTGGCTAAGCATACCTCGTGGCGGCATTCGGACCTGTCGCACTCGGATGGGGCCTACACGGAAGCTGACGGAGTCTGCGGTGAAGTACCTCAGCTTCCAGGGCAGGTCAGCCCCAGTCATGTCGAACCAGGGAAACCCCGTCTCCCTCAGCGTTAGGTTCATATAGCGTATCACGTCCGTACGGTTAGATATCTGCCAGACAACGCACGTCTTTAGTGGCGCAAATGTTCTGCGCCACACTCATAAAACATTTGCATTTAAAATGATTTCCCCAAGAAATGAAAGAGATCTTGTAATAGTTGGTTGGATTTTTCAAAAACGTCATATGAAAAGAAAGTAGTAAAACAAAACCGGAAATAACGAGTTAGAAAATATATATTGGCATTCAAACATATTATGTTAAGGAAGGACAAAAACATTCATATTCAATATTCCACAAGGACATAAGGTGTTCCAAAAGTGACGCATCAAGGGGAAGTTAAAAACATGGTTTCAAATCATAGTATATTTTCACAGCAGTGTCAAAAAGGATGAGCCTCCTAACCTAGATGCAGGCGCTTGCCCATACACCCCCACATAATGCAAGGTTGGCCTACGTAATTCATCTGTCGACATAAATAAAAAGGAAAAAAATATTGTTAATCAGCACAATTAAAATTTCTCCTTTGCTTCGCGACATTTGGGACATCATGTAGGCCTATAAGATTGTTACAAACCCAATGTTAAAACCGAACACTAGAGGAAGGGGCCCAAATGTCAGACAGCTTCTATGTCCGGAAGGTAGTTTTGGTGGGGGTTTTAACCGACGAAGTACTGTGGCCGAAGTACGACGAAGAATGATGCCTTCTAATCATGCAGCGATATAATATAAGTTCAATGGTCTAAAACCATGGCTAAGAAAGATTCTAGCGAAAACTGTTAATAATTTTCCAAGCTTTTAACACTAAATGACGCAAATTAATTTGAATGTACGTAATGTTAGTTCTATTTAGTGTCTTTTATTTGGAAAGAAAAGGAATGCTTTTCTAACCAAAAATATGATAGTGCAGTGATTGAATATCTTCTTCATTTCTTAGTGCTTCTGGTTGATATCAACTAGTTGATTTGCCTTATTTTTTGCTGTGTGGGTGAAGGGTCATAAAGGCGAACTTGGAAGAATCTTTTTTGAGAATGATGCTTTGTTTGTCTCACTTTGGCTCTGATCCACGCATTGCTATATGATTGGTATTGTAATCAACTTTGGTGGAGGGGAGTTAATTAGAAAGAGAGTTTTCCCCCTTTGTTCAATTTCGTTATCTCCTCTCTTGGCCTCACTATTTCATTCTTTAATTTTAAGCTTTCCAGGTGTAGGTGTCACTGTCCGGACGTTGGACCCCGGTGGAGCCTAATGTGGGACAGCTTAGTGGTTTTTTAAAGTTGAATAACTTTTGCTTTGTTTGGAGATTATGAGTCCAAAATCAGCAAGGATACAGAAAATCGTAATCTCTATTCAATGTAGTCTTTGACATTTGCGTTGCGTTATTTATTTTTAAGCTTTTGACAGATTCATTTTCCGTCCTGACATTTGGGGCCTTTACTCTCTGTGTGTCTGCACGTGAGCTCACCGATTCAAAAGGCAGTGGAGCATCGCCATCCGCATCGTACAGCATGGCGCTGAGGTGGGAGTTGACCTGGTAGGTTCTCTGGTCCCGGTGGCCGTAGGACACGCTGAACACGCAGAAGACGTAGAAGATGTAGAGGATGAGGTCGAAGAAGACCTGCTGGGCCAGCTGCTCCTGGTGGCGTCTCTTGCGGGCAGCCTCCACCACGCTGTCTGGGATGGGGTCCGGAGGGATGGCCGTGGGGTCTAACAAAACCACCGGGAGTAAAGGGAAGAAATAGTTGGAAAAGATCAACACTAGGCCTACACGCAAACAAAAACAAAATATGCAACAAGAGTGAAGCACCGCAATAACCTGTGGAATTCAGAGATTGACAAAAATATTCCTTAAGCAAACTATACTACTCAACACTTGCTTTGCATCACTTTTTTTTATTGTGGAAAAGTACTGCTTGATTGGCGTATGTGGTTGACTGATACTGACACTGACTTCAGTAATTCATTTTTATGTAGTGTTGAAAAAGTGAGTAGTGTTCACTTTATGCACATGTTTTGCGCGATTCCACGACGTTTACATGGCCCAGCATGACTGCAAGGACAGACCGATCTCCATGAGTGTGCTCCTGAACGGAACCATGACGGCAACCAGATACAGGGATGGAATCCTTGATCCATATGTGAGACCCTACGCTGGAGCTGTTGGCCTGGAGTTCATCCTCATGCATGATAACGCCCGTCCACACAGAGCACACACTGTGGACCAGTACCTGGGCGACGAATCAATCGAGCGCATGGAAGGGTCAGCCAAGTCCCCTGCCTTAAATCCCATTGGGCATGTTTGGGACATGACTGGAAGAGCCGTTTGTGCACGTGTCCAGCAGCCACAAACCCTGGTTCATCTTGGGCAGGCCCTTCAGGAGGAGTGGGATGGGATTCCCCAGCAGACTGTCCCAAACCTCATCTGCTCTATGAGCAGGCGTTGTCGGGCTGTCATTGAGGTGCGTGGAGGTCACACACGTTACTGGCAGTCAGTTCTCAGTAATTTCCCAAGAAATTGCAACGTTCTTAAAATTCAATGAAGTTTTTGCCCCATATGCCCAAAACCCTGACATTTGAGGTAGGCTTGATTTTGTGTCTTTCAAACCTTTTAAATCTTAAACACTCTATTGTTATTGATTATGTTGTGCTGTCCGATGACCGAACAATTAGATGGATATATTTTTATTTGAATAAATTCAATAGGATATACGACAGTGTGTGTCAACAAAGTGGTGCAAAGCAAGTGTTGAGTAGTATAATATCAGATTTGCATCAAGAATGTTCTAGTGACTTTATAATAAAAGCAATCACTGATACATAATTATATTTAGAATCGTGCAACGTTTGGTTGTGTTATAAGAAAATTGAAATGTTAGTTTTTAATGAGTCGTCGCACGCACGCGCGCACGCACGTACACAAAATAAGGACAAGAGAAAACAAATATACGATAATTTGTTTTCAGGAAGCAGATTAAAAAAGCAGCTTTTTTCAGAATGCTTAAGTTATTGGAAAAGTCACAGAAAAAGAGAACAGACCTACAAACAAGCACAGTCACACAGCCTAATAACAGAAGGAGAGAGACACGGAGGAAGAGAGACAGACCTACAAACAAGCACAGTCACACAGCCTAATAACAGAAGGAGAGAGACACGGAGGAAGAGAGACAGACCTACAAACAAGCACAGTCACACAGCCTAATAACAGAAGGAGAGAGACACGGAGGAAGAGAGACAGACCTACAAACAAGCACAGTCACATAGCCTAATAACAGAAGGAGAGAGACACGGAGGAAGAGAGACAGACCTACAAACAAGCACAGTCACACAGCCTAATAACAGAAGGAGAGAGACACGGAGGAAGAGAGACAGACCTACAAACAAGCACAGTCACACAACCTAATAACAGAAGGAGAGAGACACGGAGGAAGAGAACAGACCTACAAACAAGCACAGTCACACAGCCTAATAACAGAAGGAGAGAGACACGGAGGAAGAGAACAGACCTACAAACAAGCACAGTCAGTCACACAGCCTAATAACAGAAGGAGAGAGACACGGAGGAAGAGAGACAGACCTACAAACAAGCACAGTCACACAGCCTAATAACAGAAGGAGAGAGACACGGAGGAAGAGAGACAGACCTACAAACAAGCACAGTCACACAGCCTAATAACAGAAGGAGAGAGACACGGAGGAAGAGAGACAGACCTACAAACAAGCACAGTCACACAGCCTAATAACAGAAGGAGAGAGACACGGAGGAAGAGAGACAGACCTACAAACAAGCACAGTCACACAGCCTAATAACAGAAGGAGAGAGACACGGAGGAAGAGAGACAGAGAAAGGGGAACAGACTAAAAAGATGTATTTATTATGAGGTACTTAATAGTCACAGAGGCATCTCTGTGAAAATCGGGTTGCTCCCACCTGGATAGCGCGTCGCAGCCAGAGGCGCGCCACACATTTATTTTTTTTAAATTTGCATGCGATTTTTTGTGTGTGATTGATGAGGAAGAAAAGGGGTGTGTGTAAATTTTGACCAAATGACAACTTTTTCGTTGCCACTGGGTTTAACGTGTGCTAAGTGCATGGGCACACTGGACCTCGGTTTATCGTCTCATCCGAAAGACTCCACATTCAGACCGTAAGGCCTAGTGCAAAGTGAGAGGAGAAATCCCCTGTACCCAGATTCGAACTCGGGTTTACTTGACACGAAGCGAACGCGTTACCACTGTGCCACTCTTCACTGAAGCAGAGAGAGGAAACAGAGAAAGAGAGACAGACAGACAAAGACAGAGACAGTCTCACCGATCTGGTCGCTGCCGAAGGTCTCCGCCTCGACGTGCACTCTGTCGATGTCCACACTCTTGGCCTGGCTGCTGAAGTAAGGGTTCCCCGCACAGAAGGCCAGCAGACACGCCAGTAGCAGCACCTGCACAAACAGACACCACAAAGAGAGTAAGGGTTCCCCACACAGAAGGCCATCAGACACGCCAGTATCAGCACCTGCACACACATACACCACAAAGAGAGTAAGGGTTCCCCGGACAGAAGGCCAGCAGACACGCCAGTATCAGCACCTGCACACACAGACACCACAAAGAGAGTAAGGGTTCCCCGCACAGAAGGCCATCAGACACGCCAGTATCAGCACCTGCACACACAGACACCACAAAGAGAGTAAGGGTTCCCCACACAGAAGGCCATCAGACACGCCAGTATCAGCACCTGCACACACAGACAGACACCACAAAGAGAGTAAGGGTTCCCCGCACAGAAGGCCATCAGACACGCCAGTATCAGCACCTGCACACACAGACACCACAAAGAGAGTAAGGGTTCCCCACACAGAAGGCCATCAGACACGCCAGTATCAGCACCTGCACACATACACCACAAAGAGAGTAAGGGTTCCCCGCACAGAAGGCCAGCAGACACGCCAGTATCAGCACCTGCACACACATACACCACAAAGAGAGTAAGGGTTCCCCGCACAGAAGGCCATCAGACACGCCAGTATCAGCACCTGCACACACATACACCACAAAGAGAGTAAGGGTTCCCCACACAGAAGGCCATCAGACACGCCAGTATCAGCACCTGCACACACATACACCACAAAGAGAGTAAGGGTTCCCCGCACAGAAGGCCAGCAGACACGCCAGTATCAGCACCTGCACACACAGACACCACAAAGAGAGTAAGGGTTCCCCACACAGAAGGCCATCAGACACGCCAGTATCAGCACCTGCACACACAGACAGACACCACAAAGAGAGTAAGGGTTCCCCGCACAGAAGGCCATCAGACACGCCAGTATCAGCACCTGCACACACAGACACCACAAAGAGAGTAAGGGTTACCCACACAGAAGGCCATCAGACACGCCAGTATCAGCACCTGCACACATACACCACAAAGAGAGTAAGGGTTCCCCGCGCAGAAGGCCAGCAGACACGCCAGTATCAGCACCTGCACACACAGACACCACAAAGAGAGTAAGGGTTCCCCACACAGAAGGCCATCAGACACGCCAGTATCAGCACCTGCACACATACACCACAAAGAGAGTAAGGGTTCCCCGCACAGAAGGCCAGCAGACACGCCAGTATCAGCACCTGCACACACAGACACCACAAAGAGAGTAAGGGTTCCCCGCACAGAAGGCCAGCAGACACGCCAGTATCAGCACCTGTACACACAGACACCACAAAGAGAGTAAGGGTTCCCCGCATAGAAGGCCAGCAGACACGCCAGTATCAGCACCTGCACACACAGACACCACAAAGAGAGTAGCCTATATAAAACACAAGGCATAGCTTACAGCCTCTTTTCCCACCTTTAGTAACAAAACATACTACGATGCCATTCATCTAAATCCTGCTCACGGCAGCGGCCCTGAAAAGTCCAGTCACCCTTGTTCCACACACTGTTTTACGCGTGGAAATCCCTGTGGCACCTGGGGCATACAGGTTAACCCTGAGAGTCCATCACAAACAAAAAAATCTTCAGATAACAAGAACGAACAGGTTGTAGCCCTTAAGTACAAAAGTTACGCAACACATCGATCTCCACCCCAAATCACACACCCAGACACAGAGACATCCAGACAGATACACGCACACACAGACACAGACACACGCACACTACACGTTCACTCTCTCTCTCTCTCTCTCTCTCTCTCTCTCTCTCTCTCTCTCTCTCTCTCTCTCTCTCTCTCTCTCAAATACTAAATTATACATTGCTTTTGTCGATTTTTAAAAAGCGTTCGATTCAGTTAATAGAAATGTATTATGGCATGTTCTCAGGAAAAATGGTGTTCATGGTAAGTTGTATAATGCACTTCGAGGAATATATGATTCTGTGATTGCATGCGTGCGGGAAAAAGGTGTTTATTCTGATATATTTTCTTGCCCTCGTGGCGTCAAACAAGGTTGTCTTTTAAGTCCGCAGTTATTTGCCTTCTTTATAAATGAACTGTCAATTGAAATGTCGAAAAATGGTAGACATGGTGTGCAACTACTTTCTGGAGCTGTAGAAATGTTTATGTTGCTCTTTGCTGACGATGTAATTTTAGTCTCCAGTACAGCAATCGGTTTGCAAAATCAACTTGATAGTTTAAAGAATGAAGCAGTTAGACTGCAATTATCTGTAAACCTTGATAAAACAAACATTATAGTTTTCAGAAATGGTGGGCATTTGTCCCATAGAGAGGTATGGTTTTATGATCATGTTAAAGTAGTGGTAACTAACGCATACAAATACCTTGGGATGATATTTACAACTAGATTAAGCTTAAATACTGGGTGGTATGAATCATATAGGAAAGGGAAGAAAGGTGTAACAGAAATATTAAGATTGAGGAAATTAAATGCGATAGACCCTTCTTTATTTTGGAAATTATTTGATACACAGATAGTTCCTATGTTAACTTATGCGGCAGAAATATGGGGCCTTGAAGAAAACATTCACATGGAAAAGGTACACACGCTAGCTATGAAACGATTTCTAAACATACCATTACATTCATCAAACACAATAGCATATGGGGATTCCGGAAGGTATCCCCTATACATAAAAAGTTTTGTAAAATGTGTTAAATATTGGCTAAAGCTTACACAGTTACCTGAAAGTAGAATATGTAGACAAGCTTACAACATGTTAGTACATCAATCTGAATTAGGAAAAAATAATTGGGTTAGTAAAGTAAAGCACATTTTGTGTATTAATGGATTTGGTATAATATGGCTTAGCCAGGGGGTTGGAGACGTAAGATGCTTTACACTCGAATTTAAAGACCGTTTAATAGCTTGCTTTAAGCAAAACTGGCACTCCAAGTTAGAAGACAATGACAAGTACTCTTGGTATCATTCGTTTAAAAGTATTTTACAACCAGAAAAATTTATAAGGGTAGTAACTAATAAATGGCATAGGGATACATATGCTAGGCTTAGAAACAGAACACTGGGTTTAAAAGCAAATAGAAGGTGGTTTGACCCCGAAGACAGAAAAAATGGTGTGTGTATGATGTGTACAACTGGTGTTATCGAAAACGAAGAACATTTTATATTCCACTGTGTTGCGTACAAGGAAATCAGAATGAGATCACAGCTTTCTAACAAATGTATTTATAACAATCATGATCTGTGCAGCTTATTATCTTCTGATAATGAAAACACTATTGTTTCGTTAGCCAAATATGTTGCAGAAGCATTTAATGTTAGAAAAAAGAGAATGCTTATTTATGATGTATGAAAGTAATGTGTGCTCATTATGTCATATCTCGTGTTATATGAGCTTGAGAATCTTGTGTATGTTATATAAATGTTTCGTTGTTTGTTTGTTTGTTTGTTTTCATGTCTGGTTTCGGCTTGCTATTGTAATTTGTTTCCTGAATTATTGGTACATGTATGTTTAATCCGTTTCTTCACTTTACTTAATAAGTTGGTTTTCATTTTTATTATTGCTTTTTTGAGTTTCATGATTTATGTTCCGTAACTTCGGCACTGCAAGAAACAGTTCACCACATTGACATAAAGGCTGTATTTGTGCCATTGTCAATAAAACAATGTCTGAAGCGTCTGAAGCGTCTCTCTCTCTCTCTCTCTCTCTCTCTCTCTCTCTCTCTCTCTCTCTCTCTCTCTCTCTCTCTCTCTACCTTCACAGGATCGAGAACAAAGATGCTCTCAAAGAAGGAGAGGAAGAACGACCCAAGCCACTCCTGGGAGGTGGTCTTGCCCCACTGCATGGAGTAGAGCAGCAGGAAGAAGGCACAGACTGCGATGGTGCCCAGCACCAGCAGCCAGGCCAGGTAGACCACCACATGGGGCAGGGGGTTCTGCTGCAGAACCTCGTCCAGCACGTCAGAGGTCTTGCTGTCATCATCGTCGCCTTTCTGTTTGGCTAGAAGGTGCTTACTCCTGCAGAAGGTTTGTTACATTGTATAACGTGTTGAATGAGACGTTAGTCGTTTTTTGTTGTTGTTGCTTGTGTGCGTGAGTGGGTTTTATTTAGTTGTGAGGATGTGTAAGTCAGTTCTGATCTCACGAATTTTCTCAATTCTGTCTGGTTTGCGTCTTCCATAGATTCAGCTTATCTGGGGCTCCACAACTACACACATACCATATATTTAAGAAAAGGCGATGACTTATTATCTCAGTCCCTGTCCTTTCAGTTACGCAAATAGAGCTCACTGTCCCCACTTGTCTCGACATGGGTTAGGACAAAGATTGCGGATGCTGCACTAGAATTAATACAAGGACATGACAACTTTTAATTGGATGATGCAAATGATAAATTGCTAAAAAAAAAAAAAGCCTGTTAATGGGGTTATAGAAGTTGAAACGTTGTGGCTGCGAGGTCTTGTCAGGGTCGGTGAGATAGTTGTGTGTGTATGTGCGTCTGTGTGTGTGTGTTTGTGTGCGTATGTATGTAGATCTGTGTGTGTTTATGTGGTGTGTGGATTGTGTTCAAGCGAGAAAGACAGAGAACGAACGAACGAACGAACGAATGTTTTTTTATTGAGGGAAAAGCGGAATAAGCACAATAACCGGCTTTTTTTCATCCGGCCCTCCGAACAAAAAGAAAATAAATTTAAGAAATACAAATAGAAACAAAAGACATCGCAAAATACAAAAAACAAAAAACAACACTTAAATCAAATTCGTAAACGGACGCACCGTGCAAGGCATATAAATAAGATAAATTACATCAATTAAAGAGAGTCTGAGACAACGACAGACAGACAGACAGACAGACAGACAGACAGAGACTGACAGAGAGAGGGAGGTCAAAATAAAAGAAAAGATGGAAGAAATGAAGTAATACATGCAGGAAAAATAATGCATAGTAAATACAATGTACATATAAGAAGACTTAACACATAAGCATGTATTATAACAAATGAGAGATTTGGAAAAGGATACAAAGTAGACATTCTTGGATATTATGAGCTAGAGTATTCGTTCATGAGTATTTGATTATATCTTTTTTTGAATGTGTTTAGACACACATGAACGTTCATTTGGGAAGAAATGCCGTTCCAGAGGAGACCCCCTGCATATTGTAAGCTAGATTTGAATAAATATAATTTTGGAAGAGGTAAAATCAGTCTATGAGGAAGACTTTTCATGTTGAATCGAAATATTCCTTGTAGATAAGGAAAAACAGACAGAGAGACAGACACACAGACAGAGAAAAGCACAATCCATAGAACGTTCCCATTCCAACACACCCTAATTCTTAACGAACTGGGAGTAAAACAAAACAAAAAACAAACTGAGAACTAACTACACCTACGCCTTGGTGATGTGCAGAACCCCCATCCTCCTGTGCTTCTGGGCCTGTGCCCGGGGGCCGGGCTTGGGGCGGCAGGCCTTGAAGAGCAGCACGAAGAGCAGGACCGGCACGGCGGTGATCACGATGGACACCAAGGACGTCCACAGCGTCGTCATCGAGAATTTCATCAGTCCGATCTGCACCTCCATGCCCACTGAATCTGAACACACATCGCATCAAGAAAGGAAATTATTATTTTATATAAGAAACCACAAACACCACTAACTGTGTATACTTTTTGAAATTAACTCTGTTCTGTGAAAAGAATGCAATAAAGGTACAAGATTGTGCTGGTTTACTTTTTGTCCCAATGGGGGACAGACAGTGCATGAGCATGGTACATAGAGAGATCTCTTTCGAATTATGGAATTCTCGTCAGTATGTATATCTGCTAACAAACACTATCTTGTGGATCAACCCCAACAGGAAGACATTTCTAATAAAAGAATGGTGTCTTCTCTGTACTAGGCCGAAAAGTCCACAATTTAAGCAAACCAGCACAAGGTGAAAAGAAAAATGAAGAACATTTTGGGTAAAATAGATAAGTTATTAAAATGCGGAAATTGTGATTTGAAAAAATGTAATACATGTGGGTAGAAAGAGCCAACCACTGAGGTGATCAGAAAGGAAATTACAGCGGAACCTTCCTTATAAGACACCCCATGCACCCCCCATGCCCGCTGAATCTGAACACACATCGCACCAAGAAAGGAAATTACAGCAGAACCTTCCTTATAAGACACCCCCTGTACCCCCATGCCCGCTGAATCTGAACACACATCGCACCAAGAAAGGAAATTACAGCAGAACCTTCCTTCATCAGTCACACAAAAATCGCATGCAAAAAAAAAAAAAAAAAAAAATTGGGTGGCGCGCCTCTGGCTGCGACGCGCTCCCCAGGTGGGAGCAACCCGAATTTCACACAGATGCCTCTGTGACCATAAATGTACCTAACCTAACCCAACCTATAAGACCCCCCCCCCCCTTTAAGACTCCATCCCACGTACTTATCTGAGACATTGCCGTTCTTTGTAAGTATTAAAATTACCTCCCTTATACAACTCCCTCGCTCTTAAGACCTTGTTTGGGATGATATTTTCAAGGTGTTCAATGGGAGGTTCCACTGCACACACATTGTCTCGTAAACATTTTAATAACCCTCAATCCCATTTCGGCAAATGTGAAACAAACGTCCAAAAAGAATGGAAATCATGCATACCTTCATGCTTAGACCATCACTGCATGTACGAGTCAGATTTAGATAATTTTGTGATGACAGTTGCCAAACTATTCTACTCCAGATAGGGTCTTCACCCATTGAAAAAAAGCTTGGACAAAAGGTTTGCTCCAAAATCAATGCTCTCGTAAATTCGTTTAAAAAAACTAACTCTCAATGTGAACTATGCCCGAGGTACTTCTCCAAGCTACAAAATAGTGATGTTACAAGTGTGACAATATACATTTTAGTGTGCTTGAGTTTCCCAAGGTTTCCAGCTGGATGACAAGCAATGGGAAACTGCAATTTATTTTGCTGTTCTTTTCCTGTTTTGGGCCAAAAAATTACTTCTGTAATACTGAACAAAAGTAATGTCTTTTATTCAAAGCCAAACATAAACACGATCGCAATAACTCTCACCACCGGTAGTAATGAGTAGCAGAGAACTAAGACCAAACCCTACCAAAGCCCCTACTCACTGGAACTCTCTCCCGTCTCCAGATCCTCAGGCTGGTAGAACATGGCACTGGTGATCATGGTGAGCAGCAGCAGGGCCAGGCAGCACGTGACTCGCTGCACGCGGGAGAACGTGCTGCGCTCGGGCCGCATGAAGCAGGACAGCCACAGGTGCGTGTCGGTGATGCCCAGCCGCGCGTGCTCGGAGAAGAGCTTGTCGAAGGTCATTATGTCGTCGCGGAGAACAACCGGCACGTAGCGGTCAGTCTGACCGTCCTCGCGGTCAGTGGCTAGCCACTTCTCACAGATGAAGTTGCACCTGTTGGGAGTGAGTAATGTATCAAATGCTTAGATGTAAAAAAACAAAAATTAAAATTTTAAAAAATGCTTAGATGTGCGTGCGATTGATCTCTCTCTCTCTCTCTCTCTCTCTCTCTCTCTCTCTCTCTCTCTCTCTCTCTCTCTCTCTCTCTCTCTCTCTCTCTCTCGTTCATGTTCTTAGTTGCAGGGTAGGGTTTTTTCTCTCTGCTGTTTGATTTTTCACGTATTTGTGAATTTAAAACTAAATACATGTACCTTAAAACAATGCTGTAACCACTGCACATTCCCCCACATTCTGACTGCTGTTAGTTTTCCTCAGAGATCCACTCGTTTCGAGTTATTTCCTTTCACGCAGGCAAGTATTTGTCTCAATGATTGTTGTTAGGGATAGGGAAAGACTTTACAAAGCGGTATACTACAACACAAAAGGGGAACAAAATTTGGATTGGTTTATACTGGTGATGAGCTCTAACAATAGGCATGAACTAAAAGCAGTTGGAAGCGGGTGCTGTGCCATTAGAAATATAAAAACTAATATTAAAGATCGCTGCGCTGTCTCTTTCTCTGCCTGCCTGTCTGTCTGTCTGTCTGTCTCTTTCTCTCCAAATGTGTATGGACCCTTCTTGTTAAAACATAAAAACAAAATCCAAAACAAGAAAACCACAAAAAACATACATAATTATATTCGGCCTTTTTTAACCCTGCTAAAACAAACATGGCTCATTATTTCTTAGCTTTGTTTATTAGAAGAATAAGAGCACCGTAGTTCAATTGTAAAGAATAAGAGCACCGTAAGAAACTGTACGTCGAATTTAGTGGTGCATTTGCTACGCTGTGAGGTTTTCTTCTCATTGTAGAGGTTATTTTTTTTACAACCGGAACACACTGAAAGGGTTTAAATGAAGAGATCAAATTAATACCACTTTCGTTGTGATGTTATTGATGGTTAGAATAGTGAAATATTATGTCAACTTTAGTATCATGTTATTGATGTTAGTATAGTGTAATATTATGTCAACTTTAGTATCATGTTATTGATGGTTAGTATAGTGTAATAGATGTCAACTTTAGTATCATGTTATTGATGTTAGCATAGTGTAATAGATGCCAACTTTACTATCATGTTATTGATGTTAGCATAGTGTAATAGATGTCAACTTTAGTATCATGTTATTGATGGTTAGTAAAGTGTAATAGATGTCAACTTTAGTATCATGGTATTCATGGTTAGTATAGTGTAATATATGTCAACTTTAGTATCATGTTATTGATGGTTAGTATAGTGTAATATATGTCAACTTTAGTATCATGTTATTGATGGTTAGTATAGTGTAATAGATGTCAACTTTAGTATCATGTTATTGATGTTAGTAAAGTGTAATAGATGTCAAATTTAGTATCATGTTATTGAAGTTAGTAAAGTGTAATATATGTCACGTTTAGTATGATGTTATTGAAGTTAGTAAAGTGTAATATATGTCACGTTTAGTATGATTATATTGAAGTTAGTAAAGTGTAATAGATGTCATGCTTAGCATCATGTTATTGATGGTTAGTAAAGCGTATTAGATGTCACCTTCTCTGTGATATTACGTCAGTAAAGCGAAATTAACACCTTCTTACTTAGTGTTATTGATGGCTAGTAAAATGGTGTAGATATTGTCTTGTGTGATGTTATTGATGGATATTGTCTTGTGTGATGTTATTGATGGCTAAAGTTAATAAAGCAACATACACACAGACCAGCAACATACACACAGACCACCACCATTACCACCGACAGAGAGAGAGAGAGAGAGAGAGAGAGAGAGAGAGAGAGAGAGAGAGAGAGAGAGAGAGAGAGAGAGAGAGAGAGAGAGAGAGAGAGAGAGAGAGAGAGAGAGAGAGAGAGAGAGAGAGAGAGAGAGAGAGAGAGAGAGAGAGAGAGAGAGAGAGAGAGAGAGAGAGAACACTGAAACACTGGATTTTCAATGTGAGGCCTCCTGCCTATCCACGTGGGGACATGTACAATCAACTGCACAACATTCAATCAAGCTAGTAAAAATAACTCAAAAACCACTTTAAACAATTTACATCGATTCTTCTCTAAGACAAAGTGCATAGTGAACGAACATAGCCACATCTCTCGTTATATATTTGTTCTCATTTTGCAGAAAAAACTTTAGTGGGTGAATGCAGCTATATTTGTAATGTTTATGTATATATTTTGCACGTAATCTGGCATACATGGGACATTTCAAAAGAAAGTGAACTTCGTTTTCTAAATCATCACAAAAAGGGCATTTTTTTTAAAGTTCTATTTCACAGTATCTTTCGTTAACTCTCAGTTCATTTATTCCAAGACGTATTTTTGTCAATGCTACTCTAAATTTACTTATTGTGATATCACTTAAATATTTGTCTGGTACTAATAGAGATTTAAATGATCGGTAAACACAAAAACGATCACTGTTCTCTAGTTTTTCGGCCCATTCTTGCATAAAACAGTCAACCATTCTTTGCCTGTACATTTTTAAAAAGGAACGTTCATCTCCTACTCCACCATGCATCCAAACTTCTGAAAATCCAAAAGAATCTAAACAGGTTTTTTTTAAATTTCATATGCCCAATTCTGTATTGCTGTATCATTTAAATTTCTTTCGTAAGCTTGCCTGGGTAGTCGACACAAAGCCATTCGTTGTAACTTGAACCAGTATTTTAAAGCTCTTACATTGCTATCAATATAGAGTGGGTATCTACCCAGCTCACCATAAACTAAGGTATTCGGAGTTTTTTTGGTATACTTTGAGGAAGCGTTTACAAGCGAAAAGGTGTACATTTTCTATTACCTTAAAACGAGTCAGACCCCACATTTCTGACGCATACAACAACATTGGCTTGACTTGAGTGCCAAACAATTTAAAATATACAAACATGTCAATTCTTCCAAGACTGTACATAGTTTTCAAAATATCAATTACCTTACATTTAGCCCTACCTGCAAATTCTGCTAATGATACATCCATAGATAACTTAGTTGACAAAGTAAACCCTAAATATTTGTAACTATTAACTACTTCGATTTCTTTTCCTCTGTAATACAATTTTTCGTATTTGCTCAAAAAAACTCCCTTTCTGAAAACCATGACTTTTGTTTTTTGTAGATTAACAGTCAAACCAAGTAATTCTGAGGCTTTTTGTAAGTTATTTATTTGATTTTGTAGGCCAGACGGTGTGACAGAGAGTAGAGATATGTCATCGGCAAACAATAACAAGAAAATGTATCTAAGACCTGGCAGGAACTGATAACCATGTTTGCCATTAAGTGTCACTGCTTCAGCTACATCTGTAATCAATAGTGAAAAAATCAAGGGAGATAATAAGCAGCCTTGCTTCACCCCCGCAGGGCAATCAAAGAATTCTGATAACTCTGCCCCACTTCTTACACATGCCTGTACAGATTTATACATTCCTTTCAGCATATTAAGCATTTTTGTAGAGGTTTTAACTTTATGCAGAACTGCCCAGAGTTTATTACGGTCTACGGTGTCAAACGCTTTCTGGTAGTCGATAAAAGCAATATAAAATTTACTCTTGTGTTTACTATTTAAAGAGTTTTTAATCATAGACATTAGTGTATAAATATGATCAATCGTGGAATACCCCTTGCGAAAACCTGCTTGCTCTTCACATATTTTATTTTCTAATTCGGCCCATTTATATAAACGCTTGTTTAGGATGGATGTAAACACCTTGCTAATTATACTAAGTAATGAAATTCCTCTGTAATTCCCTGGGTTAGCTATATTACCTTTTTTGTGTAGTAGAATAATAAATGACTGGGTCCATCCAACTGGAAAATATCCTTCATTGTACAATTTAACCCTTTGACTGCCAGAGAAAATTAAAGAAAAAATCATTGGGCAAATCATGACATGAAAAAGACAACTGATAGAGCCAATCTGGCAAAATGGTCTGGGGATATAACTCTCTTGACTGTGTTAGAGCAAAAGCCAGCATATCAGGGTTATTCCTTTTCATCTGATGACATCATCAGTGATGTCATCAGGTCAGTACGTGATACGTTGGTGGCAGTCAAGGGGTTAAAATGGAGATACTATGGATTCTGTTTCTTTTAGAAACTCGGGTGGTATTTCATCTAGACCTGACGCTTTACCAGTTTTAAGTCCACGAATTGCTAGCTTAACTTCTTCCTCAGTAATATCTGAATCTAGTTCTTGAACATAAATTTCTTCATCAATATGTCTGGTCTGAATATTCAACTTTTGACTGAGTTTCTGTTGGATTACTTAAAATATGTTCAAAATGGTCTTTCCATGCACTAATTGATATTGGAGGTGGAGTTCTTTTCTTCCTTCTTGCATTTCTTATAATTTTCCAAAATTTAATTTTATCATTTTTACTTTGCAACAACATTTCATATGTATTTTGTCTGAATTTTTGCCTTTTTTCTTTTAACTTACTTTGATAGGAAGATCTTTTGCTGTAATATTCTGTTTTCCTTTCATCATACAATCTTGGATTAACAGAGCGCTTAAGACGAGCATATCTACACAGTGCATGTCTTGTGTCTCGCTTAAGGTATTTACATTCCGCATCATGCCATTTTTTGTTGATTTTATCACCACCCCCAGTACCCACAGTTTGACGCATACAGTCTCCGGCTTCTAGCAATAAATGTGTAAACTTGACTAAACTAGACTCCACATCATGACTAACTTCTTCTGTTACTGCTTCAAGTTGTTTGCTTGTATCTTCTGATGCCATAGAATCAATAAAATCATGCAATGTATTTGGGTCCCATCTTATCTTTTGAATATATTGTGCCTTTTGTTCTTGATTCCCTATTATCTCTACACTATTGACCACTAAATGAACAGGCATATGCTGTGATTCCACACGGTTAACTACATGGAAAGACTTCATACAATGTAACAAATCAATTGAACAAAGAAAATAATCAATAGCACTATTGCCACGCTCTGAATGAAATGTAAAGTGTCCATCAAAATGTCTTTCACACAAGCCATTCAAGGGCGTTATCTCAAACACAGTACAAAATTCAATCAACATTTGGCCGAAACCATTCACAACGCCGTCTTCAGATTTACGCTTCAGACATTCATCTTCCATTCACTCATCATTTTTGTCTGTTGATATACTTGCATACCAATCACCAATTCTTGCATTCAAGTCACCACCAAAAATGAAATAAACATCATCATTCTTTTCTGTCAATGTAACAAGAAAAGTTTCGAGCATTTCAAGAGTAGAGTCAAAATCTTTATCTTGATAGAAGACACTATTTACTGGATGATTGTATAAACCAAACAACATAACATCTTTTTTCACAATTAAACAAAAATTTAGAAATACGAACACAAAGAATATTTTCAATGTTTGTTTCAACACATTTAACATAACTGGATAACGATTTACGAAATAAGAGAACCACGCCTCCTGAAGGCCTACCCATGCGCGTAAACTTTACTGCAGGGGAATGAAGAACAACAAAATCATTAAAGTATATGCTGAAATCGAATTCCTTGAAAGTAAAAGTTTCTGATAAACAACAAAAATCAAATGATGTGACATAGTCAACAAAATCTGGGTCTGTTAATTTTCCAATAAGCCCATTTACATTCCAACACATAAAGGAAACATTATTTACAAAACTTGTATTCAATTTATGACTATGTTGCAGTTTGCATTTTGAGTGTGTGCAGGGTGAAAAGTGTCGTGCGTGTGCGTGTGTATTAAACTTTGATCGTTTATTCTCCCTCTATTTGGATGACCTTGACCACACCTCTATTTTTGGCTTCTTGTGTCATTGGGATTACTACGCGAGGTCCATTTCAAAGTTGTTTGTTTGCCAGCCGTTGATCCAGATCTGTCTCTGAGGCGTCGCTCGACTTTGTCAGAACCACCCGCCTCTCTCAAAGAAACCCTGTTTGAACCATTCCCTCTCTCTCTTGTAAAGAAACACCACCTCCCTCCCCTCCCTTCGCGCGCGTGTCGACACTGACTGCACAACTGACGTCGTCTGCTTCACCACTGGCTGACTGGGGGAGTGGGGGTGTAAGGATACGCGATGCGGATGCGGTGTCTTCAACAGCTAGATCACAAGGTGGGTGGAGTGGAGCAGGGGGGACGGAGGGTGGGGGTACGGTAACGGCACACTCGTTGACTTCTGAGAAAGTTTTTGGGTCAATGCAGGTCACATCTTCGTTTTGAACGTTCTGATTGGTCGTGACGTCAGGGGATTCCGTGACGTAGCGGGGTTGACTGGGGTCAGGAAATCTGTGACCTAGACTGTAGGCTGCGCGAGGGGGGTAACCACGATCCTGTTGATCTCTGACGTGGAGAATGCCCCTTACAAAGTAGCCAGACAAACCTTCGTCTTTGAGTTGTCTCCGTTTTTCAGAGTGACGACGAGTGAGATCTTGCACAGGCTTCAAACCATCGTTTAGCATTCTTTCTTCATCAATTTCATCGCGTCTCCCCATCTCTGAAATTTGGCAAGTATTGGCCTAGGTCTGGGGTTATATGGGTTACGTTTTCCCAGCCTGTGTGCCCTCTCGATCGTATCGTCTTCCCACTTTACATCAGGAGCAAAAGTGGTCAGCACATGTTTCACTTTACTAGAGCAATCCTCTGGCACAGTACCTTCGCCTGACTCTGGAATACCGAGTATCTTGACGTTGTTGCGACGAGAGAAGCCTTCACAGGCGGTCGATTTCATCTTCAAGGTTTTCTATGGTCCGTTTCATCTCGTCCTGCTTCTGATCCAGCTGTCTCACGGCTGACTGGTTTTCTCGCGCAGTTTGTTTGGTGTCTGCTACCTCCTTACACAAGGTTGTAATAGTGGCGCTCATCTCGTTGTGCTTGGATTCCAGTCGGTGGATGGCTTCAGTTTGGTTGTTCAGGGATACAGTCAGTGCTTGTACAGCTTGTACTTCTGAAACTTTCGATTCAACACCATCAAATTTGTCTGACAGCTTTTTCTCCACGTTCTTCACCTCTTTCTCCACATTCTTAATCTCACTCTCCACATTTTTTACCTCCTTGTCCATGTTCTTCGCCGAGAGAGAGAGAGAGAGAGAGAGAGAGAGAGAGAGAGAGAGAGAGAGAGAGAGAGAGAGAGAGAGAGAGAGAGAGAGAGAGAGAGAGAGAGAGAGAGAGAGAGAGAGAGAGAGAGAGAGAGAGAGAGAGAGAGAGAGAGAGAGAGAGAGAGAGAGAGAGAGAGAGAGAGAGAGAGAGAGAGAGAGAGAGAGAGAGAGAGAGAGAGAGAGAGAGAGAGAGAGAGAGAGAGAGAGAGAGAGAGAGAGAGAGAGAGAGAGAGAGAGAGAGAGAGAGAGAGAGAGAGAGAGAGAGAGAGAGAGAGAGAGAGAGAGAGAGAGAGAGAGAGAGAGAGAGAGAGAGAGAGAGAGAGAGAGAGAGAGAGAGAGAGAGAGAGAGAGAGAGAGAGAGAGAGAGAGAGAGAGAGAGAGAGAGAGAGAGAGAGAGAGAGAGAGAGAGAGAGAGAGAGAGAGAGAGAGAGAGAGAGAGAGAGAGAGAGAGAGAGAGAGAGAGAGAGAGAGAGAGAGAGAGAGAGAGAGAGAGAGAGAGAGAGAGAGAGAGAGAGAGAGAGAGAGAGAGAGAGAGAGAGAGAGAGAGAGAGAGAGAGACTCACGTACGCATGCAATTCATCATTCACTCGATCACAACTGAAAACAAAATACTAGAGGAAGCATCAATGTGCCAACAAAATAATAAAAACAGTATCATATTCCATTCCACCGATAGCATGCAGTAAAAGAAACCTCCTTCAAACCTCCTTTCTCTGTACTGGTTGGAGATGCTGCGAGCATTACGTCCTGAGAAATAGAACGATGAAATACTGTTCACTAACGAACAAAATATATCGAGTTTTTTAAATTAAAATCAGAGTGTATCATCACCATAAAAAGGGGGGAAAACGACGTAGAGTGGCACAGAGGTAACGCGTTCGCCTTGTGTCAAGTAAACCCGAGGTCGAACCTGGGTACAGGGGATTTTGTCTTCTCACTATGCACTAGGCCTTACGGTCTGAACGTGGAGTCTTTCGGATGAGAAGATAAACCGAGGTCCCGTGTGCCCATACACTTAGTAATAATAATAATAATAATAATAATTCGCATTTATAGCGCCTAATCTTAAACAAGCCCTAAGCGCTTACAATAATAAATGAATAAACCAGCAAGCAATATAAATAAAGAAACGACAAAAATATATTATACACACGCGCGTGCGCTCACACGCACGCACTAATCACAGACACACACACTAAACAGACACACACACACAAACACACACACGCATGCACACACACGAGCACACACACACACGCACACGCACACGCACACGCAACAGACACGCACAAACAACACGCATGCACATAAACACACGCGGATGGAAGGGGCACAGTACTGTGAAAAGAAATATAGCAGGCTATGATTTGAAAAGAGTAGTTTTGAGAGAAGACTTAAATGAAGAAAGGGAGTTGGCAGAACGGAGAGGTAAAGGGAGTCTATTCCAAGAGGAGGGGGTCTGGAGAGAGAAGGAGTGTTCGCCAAGAGTCTTGGAGCGGTAACGAGGGATCTGTAGGAGGGAAGTGTCAGAAGAGGAGCGTAACTGTCTAAGAGGTGTGTAAAGGTTCAGAAGATCAGCGAGATAAGCAGGAGCCAGACCATTCAGGGATTTGTAACAGAGCAGAGAGAGCTTGTATTCGATACGCCTACCGACAGGAAGCCAGTGAAGAGATTCAAGCATTGGGGTAGAGTGAGAGAATTTGGAACACCTCAGTACAAGGCGAGCAGCATTGTTCTGAATTTTCTGCAATTTAGCGAGAAGATTTTACATTGTGGGCAACCAGCAAGAAGGGAATTGCAGTAGTCTAAGCGAGAGAGAACAAAGGCAGAGATAGAGTTTTGGTGTCGTCTTCAGAGAGAAGATGACGAACAGAAGCAATGCGACGGAGTTCCAGATAGCAAGCACGACAGACTTAGTACACGTTAATCCCAGTGGCAACGAAAAAGTTGTCATTTGGTCCAAATTTAAACCCACCACCACTCAATCCCCTTTACTTCCTCATCGGTCACACAAAAATCGAATGCAGAAGAAAAAAAATAATAATTGGGTGGCGCGCCTCAGGCTGCGACGCGCTCTCCGGGTGGGAGCAACCCGAATTTCACAGAGACGCCTCTGTGACTATAAAGTACCTAATACCTAATACAAAAGAATAAACAAGACTGATACTCAGTTGTAGTACCCTTGGCTTGTACCTAAATTGGAATTGTTATTATCAAAGTTTATGAAGCTGTGTACTATACAGCAAAACACAAACACGCACATACACATATCCACCTTTAATTCTACACATAAACATTGCCTTGGCGTAAGAGAAGGGAAGGTAAAGGTAAAGGTGTCCCATAGCCTATCGGCCGTAGGGGCAGTGAACTGTTAGAGGTTCACTGTGCCAAGGGCAAGGCATCATGTGGGTAGACAGGGGATGGCATAGCAAAGAAGAGAAGGGAAGGAGGAGGGGGGGGGGGGAGGGGGAGACAGTTGAAAGCAGAGACCACTATGACAACAGAACGAATAAAACAATATAAAAGGGGAAAAGCTTTGTTGCTTACACACATAATTTTAACATTACAACCAGATTTATTTTCCAAGCAACATACTATATGATACGTGTGTTCTGTAAACACATCTATGAAATGACAATACGAAAAATATAAGGGAAGAAAACACAGTAGACACATCTATGATGACACACCTATGTCTGTAGACACATCTATGATTAAGGCAGGGTTCACATTAGACGCGTAAGTTCCGTACGGAAAACCCTAAATAAGTGGAAGAAAGAAGGATAAAAGTTTACGCTTATAGGGGACATTTGGACACGTGCGCAAATCTTTTCCCTTCCTTGTTTCACTTATTTATGGATTGCGCACGGGTTTCCGCATGGAATATCCGCTTATGTGTGTACATGGCCTAAAACAAAAATACAGGGTAGAAAAGAACATAGATTATGCAAAAGAAACATGACTACAACCAAATGGGGAAAACGAGGGGGGGCAGGAATTATCAAGAAAAAAAGAAAAAAAAAGAAGATTCAAACCTTTTTTGCCCTTCAGCATCCGGAGTGCCAGAGTCCTCCTGACTTGTGCTGGAAATGAACAAAGAAATGGACAAAGAATTATACATAAAATCCAATAACGAATGTTCTCAATAGTTATTATTATGAAAGGCAGAATAATGAACACGTCAGCACACAACGTGACAATGAAGAGAAAAAGGGAGTGAGAAGGGGGAAGGGGTGGAGAAGGCCTGAGAGGGAGATTCAATTCACAATTCACAGAGTTTAGTTGTTGTTGTCGTACCATGGCTAAAAGACTCCAGGGATCATCCGAGAACAGCCAAAGCACTTGAACACTATGGTATAAATACATCAGCTAGGGATGAGAATGGTAGATTTATATTAATCTTACAATCTATATAACTAAATACTTACCAACACTCAAAACAATTGCATACATACTGCTTAGCTGGAAGAACATAAGCGTTAAACGCTTGTTACCATAGTAACCCAAAAGGAGAAGCACCTCCGTGACAGTAGCCTTACCTCCCCTTGATACTCTCCTGTCACGGTGGCTACTTCCTGCTTCAACCTCATTCCCCATTTTCCATCAGCATCAGGAGGGATGGATGGGAGGGAACCTTAGGTTGTTTTGAGTGTTGGTAAGTATTTAGTTATATAGATAGTAAGATTAATATAAATCTACCAATCTATTATAACCATACATTACCAACACTCAAAACAATTGCAGAATACCAACGCGGAGGAGGGTGATGCTATGCAATCACATTGGGAGCGAGAAGTACTAAGAATGAAAAGTACATACATAAAACTCCATGAAAAAACATCACATAAATACCTCACAGATACTCCAATCTCTTTTCCCCCATAGGCCAAAGCATTGGCTTACCAAAGAAGAGAATAAAACGTAAAAACTTACATTAGCAGGAGATGGGAGTATGGGCCACGACAACTCGTTTAATGGCGAACGAATTGTCGGACCTCTCGGTGGACACATCCCGGAGGTAGAAATTCAGGAAGGTGTTCACTGAGCGCCAGGTCGCCGCTTCCAGGATCTTGGAGAGCGGGACGCCCTTGGTTATCGCCAGAAAAGCGCTGACAGCCCGCACCTCATGAGCTCTGATGGGGTTGTCCGGAAGAGAGGAGCTAGAGTTAGAGTATGCTAACTTAACCGTCTCGACCAACCATCTAGAGATAGTACCCTTAGAAATGTCTTTGTTATATTTCCGGTTGATCGAGAGGAAAAGGCGTCTCCTCGAGCCCCTGAAGGAGCTGGTGCGCTTAAGATAGAACCTTAAACAACGAACTGGGCAATTACAAATCTCAGAATCGTCGTCACAGATGATAGAGTCTAGGCTAGGGATATTGACATGAGGAGAGTCTACATCACCCGGTTGGGTCTTAGCTCTGAATTCTGGTAGGAACGACAGAGAGACCATAGAGCCAGAGGGATCAAACTCAATATCTCCAGAGAGGCCACTAAGGGAGTGAATGCCGCTAACTCTACGTGTGGAAGCAAGGGCTATCAAAAACAAAGTCTTGTACGTGAGAACTTTAAGCGAGAGTTTGTCCAAGGGTTCACACTTATCACGCAGATAATTCAAAACCAAAAAGAGATCCCACTGAGGGAAACGAATGGAGCACGACGGAGCTCTTAGTTTCACAGCATCAATGAAATGAGTCACGTAAGGTGAGGACAAAGCTGACACCAAACGAGAACCAAGGGTTAGAGAAATGGTACTACTGATGGCCGATTTGTAACCCGAAATAGTCTTTGCGGACAAATCCTTTTCTGTGAAAAGGAAAGCCAGAAAACGAACAAACTCAGCCGAAGACGGGTGAAGAGGGTCAAATTTATGCTCTCTACAAAAATTGTACCAAACACGCCAGCGAAGATTGTACAGAGCGTTAGTGCTTTGCCTCCTCGAGGTAAGCAAGAGGTCGATAGAACGAGTAGCAAAACCTTGTCTCTTGAGACCCTGCCTCACAGTTTCTAGGCGGTCAGCCTGAGCACGTCTGGGTTTGGGTGCCCTATTCCTGATCTTGGTTGAACCAACGTCTTTGAGCTGAGTTGGAGGTGGAGCGGTGGCGCTTTCGCCAATGTCAACACCTCCGGGAACCAAGCACTGGTTGGCCAGAAGGGCATGATGAGGATCAGTTGAGGAGCGTCTCTTGTCACTTTCTCCAACACTTTGGGGATCAGAGTGGTTGGAGGGTAGGCGTAAGCGAAGACGTTCATCCAAGGAATGGTGAAAGCGTTTCGAGCGAAGGCCTGTTGATCCCTGACCGGGGACACAAAGAGAGGGAGGCGAGAGTTGTGGCGCATCGCAAAGAGGTCGAGCCAAGGTTTTCCCCAGAGGTCCCACACTGGTTGAAGGGACTGGTGTGCAATTGTCCATTCCGTCGCCAGGACTTGACTGGAACGGCTCAGCTGATCTGCAATAACGTTGAGTTTGCTGGGCACGAACTCCACCAAAAGGGCAATATCCTGGCTGTGGGCCCACAGCAGGATGTTTTTGGCAGCGAGCGACAGCGACGTCGATCTGGTGCCCCCCTGGCGTCGGAGGTAAGAGAGACATGCTGTATTGTTGCTCGTCACAGTGACCCAGACCCCCCGAAGCCGCTCCGAGAAGTGCAGAAGAGCGAGGCGGATGGCCTCCATCTCCAACAGGTTGATGTGAAGGAGAGAGAGCTCTAGAGTCCAAACTCCCGAGACTTCGTCGTCGTCGATATGAGCTCCCCAGCCATCCTTTGAAGCGTCTGTGAAGAGGAAGACTTGCTTTCTGAGCACACGAAGAGGTACCGAACTGTGGAGCCAAGTCACAGATCGCCACTGAATCACAGCTTGGTGTAGCCAAGGGCCGACTGGGACTGAATTGTCGAGTAGTGAGAGGTCTTGAAAAAAGTTTGTCACGTGTCTCTGTAGATTCCTCTTGTGAAGCCTTCCCAAAGGGAGAAGCTCCGCCATGGATTCCATCAGACCCAGAATCCTTAGACATTGACGCAGGGTGATTGAGGGGGCCGCGAGAGAAGAGTCCAAAGTTTGTGTGAGAGACTGGATTCTCTCGGGCGTTGGTGAAACGCAAAACTTGACGCTGTCTATGAGCATCCCTAGATAGCGAAATTGTTGTCTTGGAGTCAGATCTGACTTTTTCTCGTTGATTTGGAAACCGAGCGAACGAGACAGATCGACTAGTTGATGGGTGTGAGACAGGGAGACCGATTGGCCGGCCCCCAGAATGAGCCAGTCGTCCAAATAAACGCGAAGGCGAATACCCTTTGCCCTCGCCAGAGCCGCTAACTCCCTGGTGACTTTTGTGAAAATCCAGGAAGCAAGGGATAACCCGAAGGGGAGTGCCCTGAACTGGTGAACTTTTCCGTTCCAAACGAATCTGAGGAACTTCTGCCTCGAAGGGTGGATGAGAATGTGGAAGTAAGCATCTCTTAAGTCTATCGATGTGGCCCAATCTCCGGGCTGAATGGCAGCGCGAATGGAGGCTGCTGTCTCCATTTTGAACTTGACCGGTTTGATAAACTTGTTCAAAGGGGAGAGGTCCAGGACTGGCCTGAATCCTCCCGACTTTTTGGGGACAGTAAAAAGACGGGAGTAGAAGCCTGGACCTGGGTTGTGAATCAGTTCTACAGCCCCTTTCAGCAGAAGAGAATCGACTTCTGCTTGGAGAATGGAGAGTCTCTCCGGATCCACCGGGGGTGGAAACACGATCGGAGTACGCGAAAGGTTTGGTTCCTTGAGGAACAGAAACCAAAACCCTGCCCGTACCACCCGAAGAATCCAGCTGTTGTCTACTAATCTCAGCCAAGCTGGTAGTGCGGCGCTGAGAGCGCCCACGCAGGAAGTAGAAACAGCTGGAACTTCTTCGGAGGGCACGGGCCCTAACGAAAAAGCTGCTTGTTCTGGGTTTTTGGAGGACCCGAAGCCCTACCTCCGTTAGAAGAGGAAGGCCTTCCTCTGGAGAAGGAACCGCGAGAGAAAGAGGACTGGGCCCTGAAGACACGACGGCCTGAGAATGAACCTCTGAAGGAGCTCCTGAAAGGGCGTGACGGCCTAGGTGCAGATAGTTGAAGGCGTTGCGAAGAAGATTCAGAGCGGAAACGTTTAGTCACCGCCTGCATGAGCACTTCTTGAGAGTTCCGCCTTGCGCTTGTTGGCCGAGTCGACGGAGGAGTCCAACAGTTTGTTGCCGAACAGGCCACTGGGAGGGAGGGGAAGAGAGCGAAGCTTTTCTTTCTCTTCCTTCGCAAATCTCATGTGGGAGGAGTCGAGGACATGATCCCGGCGCAGAGCAGCGACTTGAACACGAAGAGCTGCAACAACGTCCATCTCGCTGGAGAGAGCGTCAGTCTGAAGCGAGATGAGAGATCCCAGAGTTGACTCATCAATGTTCTCATACAGTCTGAATTCTTCCGGCTTAAGAGACGGAGAGATGCCAATGAGTTGAGAGATTGACTGGTGGAGCGATGACGTGACGGCACAGGCCCTGAGTGAGTCCGACAAGGAAGACTCCAGTGTTCTCGCCGTCGAAGGGATGAGATTCAAATTTCCCGGAGACTGATGCATCAAACGAAGTTTCGAACACTGAGACTTCGAAGGCATAGAAAAGTTCTCGAAGGGAAGAACGCCAGACGACAGGGCGAACGGAGGCACAAATCTAGGGATCTTGAACGAACCAGAGGCCGAAGAAGAGTCGATCTCGACGTCTTGATCCGAGTCAGAGGGCTGATCTAAGGGGAGTTTCCCCGTAAGCAGCGTGATCTCAGCCTTATCCAAAGAGTGAAGGAGAGAGTCCGGGCACTTGAAACGCAGTGGCTCTTTAGGCTTCTTGTAGGAAACCACAACCCTAGTAGACGACGTGCATGGAGTCGACGTAGACTTGCAGACATCTTCACAAACAGGATAAATTAATTTGAGAAGATCTCCCTTGGACAAGGAAGAGGCCCGTTGTGAGGAAGAATCCTCTTGCTGAGCACAACAGTGACGATCCCCGGAGCTATGTTGCGAACCAGGGGAGACAGCACGTGCTAGATCCGGGTCGGGCCGTGGAGACGAGCCCTCTGTGGCAAAGCCCGGTGTTGAGAACTCATCCTCAGAGGGAGGAGCCTCGAGGGGGATCCTGTGGACGTACCGGTGTTTGGCCGGAGAGAGGTCCACCACTGCAGATGGACTTGGCGGCGCCGTGGAACGGTAGCCGCGTGAATCGGGGGAACGTGAGAGGTCAACTCGCCTGCCACGGTGTTGGGACCGCGGTGGGCGTGTGGAGGAGGGTTCCCGCCGGAGGGGAGGACGAGATCGTTCCAGTCTTGAGCCTCCCCCTAGCACTGAGGGCCGGAACCCGGGTGGATGGCCGGTCCTGGAGGCAGACAGTGCAGACCTTCGCTGTCGAGCCGGGGAGGGGTGAACCACGGATGTGGAAGCCTCAACCGGGCGGTCATGGAGAGGGTCAGGAGTGTCACTACCCCATCGACTGACCCTCTCATGGAGGCCGAGAGAAGTTGGGCTTACGTGCTCGGGGCGTTCGAATCTGGCGAGACGAAGCCCAGGGGCTGAGACACGACCAACATACGACCCGCGATCGGGGAAGTATCTCTCGCCTGGGCGGTGCAGGTTAACCCCAACAAGGGGGGAGAACCGCGATGCCCTGACCGCGTAGACGGGCCGTCTACTTACACCCTCCGTGGTGTCTTCGAACTCCTGTTCGGTGTAGACCCTCCCACGACGTGAAGAGGGGACCGAAGGAGACCGAGGGACCAAGGAGGAACCGTGGCCCGAGGTGGAGGGGTAGACCTCCCTGGAAGCCGACTGGACCCTGAGTGGCGTACGGCGGTAGGCGTCGTCACGATGAGGGGACCGGGCAGCACGAGCGGCGACCACGGACCTAGGGGACGTCAGCTGAAAGTCCTCGTAATAGTCCTCAGGATAGTCCTCGTGGTAGTCTTCGTGAGGGACAAGCCTAGGCGGTGACAGAGGAACCTGCGCTGAAAACAAAAGAGGATTGTCCTCCCCAGCCGGGGAGGCAGAATTGGTGACAGCTGGTAAAGACACAATGAGACCGCTAGACTGAAGGTGTTTAACAAAAGAATCAAACATTTCTGGTGAGGGTGTGATAGGACTAGAAGCTGGGACAAGGAGAGGATGCTCCGACGAAGTAGGTTCAGGTTTGACCGATTTAACTTCTGGAGGAACCAAAGACCGGGCCAAAGAAGGGGAGACAACTTTGGATTGAGAGTCCGATTTGGATGAAGAAAAAGGAAGTTTCTTATCCGACCTCTTGGAAGAAGACAACGGGGGAGTAACGGCACGCCCCTTGTGGCTGTCCCGAACCACTTCCGATGAAGAATGTTTATGAGAAACCGACTTCTTGGAACCACTCGACGAGGAGTGTTTACCTTTTTCCGACATGATAATTGATGAGAAAATAGCCAAAACCTTAGGCAATTTAAACCCACGAACTGCTAGTTGCATAAACAAAAATACAACCAAAAATCACAACAGAAAAAGTAAAAAGTCAACACGAAAATAAAATCAAAATGTCAGTCAAGCCGGAGAAAAACCGGACAGGCTGAACAATACTGATTCAAAAATTCAGTCTACAAAAATTTCTTCAAAAAGAAGAAAGAACTTTCTACAAACTAGTTGACTAGAGAGAATGAGAAAGAATGAGCCAAAAGAGAGAATGAAGACCGGAACAAACCCACCAAAGGCAAAGGAGACTCAAAAGTGGGTGGAGCAAAAAACGAACTTCTCAGCTATCAAGCATGGAAAATGGTGGAATGAGGTTGTAGCAGGAAGTAGCCACCGTGACAGGAGAGTATCAGGGGAGGTAAGGCTACTGTCACGGAGGTGCTTCTCCTTTTGGGTTACTATGGTAACAAGCGTTTAACGCTTATGTTCTTCCAGCTAAGCAGTATGTATGCAATTGTTTTGAGTGTTGGTAATGTATGGTTATAATAGATTATTACGTGTGTGACCGTTTTTTGATTACCCCGCCTCGTGGGCAGCCACACTCCGACTTCGGAGGATTTGGGAGACTGATGATGCTAAGCTAGGAGCTTGTCATGACTGAAGACAATCCCCGCGTAACTATGCAGAGAATAACTAACATTTTGATGTAGCATCGGTGTTAAAGCTTATGTCAATTTGTCTAGTACAAGCATTAAGCCAAGGCGAACAGAGTTTAGTTAATCTGGCAATGTCAGATGGGATGGGATTACAAAAATAAATAACGAAAACTAATAATCATCTGTAATATAAATAATAACATTCACCAAAGCAAAGCAATACAATGAATGAGTGATTGACTGAACAATGCATAGATCTGTCAATCGTTTGGAAGACAAAGCTTGATTACGTAACTTAAAAGCTAGCGAGGGAGATGGAAGAGAGAGAGGGGGAGCGAGAGAGTGAGAGAGAGAGAGAAAAAAGAGACAGATTGAGGAGAGAGAGAGAGAGATGAGAGAGAGAGAGAGAGAGAGAGAGAAAGAGAAAGAGAAGAGAGACTGAGAGAGAGAGAAGAGAGAAGAGAGAAAGAGAGAGAGAGAGAGAGAGAGAGAGAGAGAAGAAAGGACAGAGATAAGACAGACAGACAGAGAAGAGAGAGAGAGGAAATAGACAAACAGTAAAAAAAACAGAAAGAGACAGACAGATAAAGATGAGTTAGAAAGAGAGACAAGATAGATAGACAGAGACAGACTGACAAATGTTACCTTTCTTCAGCCATGAGATTCTCCACGGCAATCCTGGAGAGGTGCCATCCTGCTTTCCCGTCCGGTCCGGAATTGTCGTGCCAGATGCGGATGTGGGTCAGTTGACCCAGGTCCTGAGTGGTGGCCAGTATGAATGACATGACACTGCCAGTGTCCAGAGTCTGCCATTTGACATGACATGGAATGCTTAAGAAACACAAAAACACCAAGCTGTCAACACACACACACACACAAACACACACACACACACACACACCACACACACACACAGACACAAACACACACACACACACACACACACACACACACACACAACTCTCTCTCTCTCTCTGGCTGAACGGGAACCAATTTAACGCCGTGTACACACATAAGCGGATATTCAATGCAAGCAGCAAACCGTGCGCAATAAGTCGCAGAAAGAAGAAGGGAAAAGATTGTTTGTGCACCTGTCCAAATTTACCTTATATGCATAAACTTTTATCCTTCTTTTCTTCCACTTATTCAAGTGACAGAGATTTGTGAAAACCCGGCTAAAGTCGCTGAGAGACATTCTTAGCAATGCACAAAAAACAGGTAGCTTAGTTATACTTGATTGTATTTTGTCAACTTTAAAAAATTATAGAAAAAAAGACTATGCCAGACAGATCAATTCTGTTTTGTTCTTTTTCAATCTGTAGAATTTAAACTTTCACATTATATAAAAAAAACGTCAAAATGTGATAATTTCCGACTTTAGCCTGGTTTTCCTATACTCGGTCACATTTATGGTTTGCCGTAACGAACCTTAGGCGTTTCTAAAGTAAACCCGGCCTTATTGTCAGATTAACTACAAAAGTTGTACTGACAAAAAAAGAAACGACGTTAATTAACGTCGCGCGCGCACACACCGCACGCCCCACGCCACGCACGCACGCACGCACACAACGCACACGCACACGCACACACCAGACACACACACACACACACAAACTTATTAATTAGTAGGGACTACTCTACACTTTTCTGCTTTGGGTTTGCAGCACACGTATTCCTGATGTAATGAACGTATTATCATAATTATTTAGAACAACTGAGTTGCACGGGAATACCAGAGGGACATAAGTTTACGTTTACCATCAACATAAAGGTCATGCTGGGGGAGGGGAGGGGGCAAGGGGGGGGGGAGGAGAGCAGAGAGAAAAAAGAGAGAGCGAGAGATAGTGCAGAAAGAAAGAAGAGCCACTGCGACAC
>JAGGCT020004139.1:1125359-1161390 GCA_017654935.2 Phymorhynchus buccinoides
CTAATGTGGAAGAAGAAGAAGTGAAGAAAGAAAAGAGGGGTCACTTTGGGAGGTCTGTCTAATGGGGAAGAAGTGAAGAAAGAAAAGAGGGGTCACTTTGGGTGGTCTGTCTAATGGGGAAGAAGAAGAAGTGAAGAAAGAAAAGAGGGGTCACTTTGGGGGGTCTGTCTAATGGGGAAGAAGAAGTGAAGAAAGAAAAGAGGGGTCACTTTGGGAAGGGTCTGTCTAATGGGGAAGAAGTGAAGAAAGAAAAGAGGGGTCACTTTGGGGGGTCTGTCTAATGTGGAAGAAGTGAAGAAAGAAAAGAGGGGTCACTTTGGGAGGTCTGTCTAATGGGGAAGAAGAAGTGAAGAAAGAAAAGAGGGGTCACTTTGAGGGGTCTGTCTAATGGGGAAGAAGTGAAGAAAGAAAAGAGGGGTCACTTTGGGGGGTCTGTCTAATGGGGAAGAAGTGAAGAAAGAAAAGAGGGGTCACTTTGGGAGGTCTGTCTAATGGGGAAGAAGAAGTGAAGAAAGAAAAGAGGGGTCACTTTGGGGGGTCTGTCTAATGGGGAAGAAGTGAAGAAAGAAAAGAGGGGTCAATTTGATGTCTAATGGGGAAGAAGAATTGAAGAAAGAAAAGAGGGGTCACTTTGGGGGGTCTGTCTAATGGGGAAGAAGTGAAGAAAGAAAAGAGGGGTCACTTTGGGGGTCTGTCTAATTGGAAGAAGTGAAGAAAGAAAAGAGGGGTCACTTTGGGTAGTCTGTCTAATGGGGAAGAAGTGAAGAAATAAAAGAGGGGTCACTTTGGGGGGTCTGTCTAATGGGGAAGAAGAAGTGAAGAAAGAAAAGAGGGTCACTTTGGGGGGTCTGTCTAATGGGGAAGAAGAAGTGAAGAAAGAAAAGAGGGGTCACTTTGGGGGGTCTGTCTAATGGGGAAGAAGAAGAAGAAGAAAGAAAAGAGGGGTCACTTTGGGGGGTCTGTCTAATGTGTGGAAGAAGTGAAGAAAGAAAAGAGGGATCACTTTGGGAGGTCTGTCTAATGGGAAGAAGAAGTGAAGAAAGAAAAGAGGGGTCACTTTGGGGGTCTGTCTAATGGGGAAGAAGAAGAAGTGAAGAAAGAAAAGAGGGGTCACTTTGGGGGGTCTGTCTAATGGGGAAGAAGAATTGAAGAAAGAAAAGAGGGGTCACTTTGGGGGTCTGTCTAATGTGGAAGAAGAAGTGAAGAAAGAAAAGAGGGGTCACTTTGGGGGGTCTGTCTAATGGGGAAGAAGTGAAGAAAGAAAAGAGGGGTCACTTTGGGTGGGTCTGTCTAATGGGGAAGAAGTGAAGAAAGAAAAGAGGGGTCACTTTGGGGGGTCTGTCTAATGGGAAGAAGAAGTGAAGAAAGAAAAGAGGGGTCACTTTGGGAGGTCTGTCTAATGTGGAAGAAGTGAAGAAAAAGAAAAGAGGGGTCACTTTGGGGGGTCTGTCTAATGGGGAAGAAGAAGTTTAAGAAAGAAAAGAGGGGTCACTTTGGGGGGTCTGTCTAATGGGGAAGAAGAAGTGAAGAAAGAAAAGAGGGGTCACTTTGGGGGGTCTGTCTAATGGGGAAGAAGAAGTGAAGAAAGAAAAGAGGGGTCACTTTGGGGGGTCTGTCTAATGGGGAAGAAGAAGAAGTAAAGAAAAGAGGGGTCACTTTGGGGGGTCTGTCTAATGGGGAAGAATAAAGAAAAGAGGGGTCACTTTGGAAGAAGTGAAGAAAGAAAAGAGGGGTCACTTTGGGTGGGGTCTGTCTAATGGGGAAGAAGTGAAGAAAGAAAAGAGGGGTCACTTTGGGGGGTCTGTCTAATGTGGAAGAAGAAGAAGTGAAGAAAGAAAAGAGGGGTCACTTTGGGATGTCTGTCTAATGGGGAAGAAGAAGAAGAAAGAAAAGAGGGGTCACTTTGTGGGGGTCTTGTCTGTCTAATGTGGAAGAACTGAAGAAAGAAAAGAGGGGTCACTTTGGGGGGTTTGTCTAATGGGGAAGAAGAAGAAGTGAAGAAAGAAAAGAGGGGTCACTTTGGGGGGTCTGTCTAATGGGGAAGAAGAAGTGAAGAAAGAAAAGAGGGGTCACTTTGGGATGTCTGTCTAATGTCTAAAAGAGGGGTCACTTTGGGATGTCTGTCTAATGGTCAGGTCAGGTCAGGTAGTTAGGACATTAGGCCTCGCGGCCTCTTCACTGTCCTTTCATTTTTGTTTGAACTTTTGCACAGCTGAGAGGTTTTTATATATTTTTGTTTTCGGCAAATCTGCCTTTTAGTCATGCTCGTATTGTAGTTTTGATATGTTGGTGTATCCACCAAGGAGGTTTTTGAATTGTGTTAGATTCTGTGCTCGTTTAATATGTGCAGGAAGAGTATTCCAAAAACTTTGTTACTCTGTTAGAAAAGAAACTTTTTCTAATATTAGTTCGGCTATACTGGGTTAGTATTTTTAAATCACTGTTACGGGTTCTTGAGTCAGTTGTTAGCTGGAACAAAGATGTTATTAGTATTGTTATCACTGTGAAAAATTTTGTATGTATTTATCAGATCCCCACGAATTCTTCTGTATTTCAGAGATGGTAATTTCAACTTTCTTAGTCTGTGTTCGTAATCAAGGTGACTAACGCCTTTAACTCAATTTTGTTGCTCGTCTTTGGACCCTTTCTAATGCTGCCGATTGCCTTTTTAAAAACGGACTCCAGACCTGATTTCCATACTCTAGATGAGGTCTGACCAAACTTTTATATAGTTTTAAAAATACTATATTATCTAACCCAATAAAACTTCTTCTAATTAGGCCCAGCATTTTGTTGCCTCTACCAATAGCCGTATTAATGTGGTTATCAAATGTTAATCCAGAGTCAAAGATGACTCCAAGATCCTTTTCCTCTTTGCAAGATTTTAAAATATGTTTGTCGGTACCATGTGATATTTCATAATTGCAACTTGGATTATTCTTTCCTAAATGCATACATTTACTATCATTAAAATACAAATTCCATTTCTCTGTCCAGTTTATTAGTCTGTCAATATCATGTTGAATTGTCTTATAATTTTTTGAAGTATTGTATATTTTGGTATCGTCCGCAAAATGTTTACATATGCTTTCTACTTGATCCGGTAGATCATTAATGAAAATTGTAAACAGAATGGGGCCTAGGATGCTACCTTGTGGAATGCCACTCAACACTGCTGCTTCAGAAGAATATTTACCATTTATTCGTACCTTTTGTGTTCTGCCCGTAAGAAAATGGGGAAGAAGAAGTGAAGAAAGAAAAGAGGGGTCACTTTGGGGGGTCTGTCTAATGGGGAAACCATATTTTATTAGTATTATTACTGTTTTATCATTACTACTAACTAACAGAAAAAACCAACGA
This sequence comes from Phymorhynchus buccinoides, assembly GCA_017654935.2. Classification (NCBI taxonomy): domain Eukaryota; kingdom Metazoa; phylum Mollusca; class Gastropoda; order Neogastropoda; family Raphitomidae; genus Phymorhynchus; species Phymorhynchus buccinoides. Next base: position 1,128,720 of record JAGGCT020004139.1, read on the forward strand.
GCAGCGTTGACTTCATCAGATATAATGAAAAAACCCGAAAACCGCCCTAAATCTTCATGATGTTTAATGAAACCCGTTAGCAACTATTCTAATCGCATGTTGAACAGACATAAAGACAATGGTGCAAACACAACCTCACTATTGGGGGCATTAAGCACCTGTAGGCCTACTACACACAGAAACCAGTGGCTAAGCATACCTCGTGGCGGCATTCGGACCTGTCGCACTCGGATGGGGCCCACACGGAAGCTGACGGAGTCTGCGGTGAAGTACCTCAGCTTCCAGGGCAGGTTAGCCCCAGTCATGTCGAACCAGGGAAACCCCGTCTCCCTCAGCGTTAGGTTCATATAGCGTATCACGTCCGTACGGTTAGATATCTGCCAGACAACGCACGTCTTTAGTGGCGCAAATGTTCTGCCGCCACACTCATAAAACATCTTCACTTAAAAATGATTTCCCCAAGAAATGAAAGAGATCTTGTAATAGTTGGTTGGATTTTTCAAAAACGTCATATGAAAAGAAAGTAGTAAAACAAAACCGGAAATAACGAGTTAGAAAATATATATTGGCATTCAAACATATTATGTTAAGGAAGGACAAAAACATTCATATTCAATATTCCACAAGGACATAAGGTGTTCCAAAAGTGACGCATCAAGGGGAAGTTAAAAACATGGTTTCAAATCATAGTATATTTTCACAGCAGTGTCAAAAAGGATGAGCCTCCTAACCTAGATGCAGGCGCTTGCCCATACACCCCCACATAATGCAAGGTTGGCCTACGTAATTCATCTGTCGACATAAATAAAAAGGAAAAAAATATTGTTAATCAGCACAATTAAAATTTCTCCTTTGCTTCGCGACATTTGGGACATCATGTAGGCCTATAAGATTGTTACAAACCCAATGTTAAAACCGAACACTAGAGGAAGGGGCCCAAATGTCAGACAGCTTCTATGTCCGGAAGGTAGTTTTGGTGGGGGTTTTAACCGACGAAGTACTGTGGCCGAAGTACGACGAAGAATGATGCCTTCTAATCATGCAGCGATATAATATAAGTTCAATGGTCTAAAACCATGGCTAAGAAAGATTCTAGCGAAAACTGTTAATAATTTTCCAAGCTTTTAACACTAAATGACGCAAATTAATTTGAATGTACGTAATGTTAGTTCTATTTAGTGTCTTTTATTTGGAAAGAAAAGGAATGCTTTTCTAACCAAAAATATGATAGTGCAGTGATTGAATATCTTCTTCATTTCTTAGTGCTTCTGGTTGATATCAACTAGTTGATTTGCCTTATTTTTTGCTGTATGGGTGAAGGGTCATAAAGGCGAACTTGGAAGAATCTTTTTTGAGAATGATGCTTTGTTTGTCTCACTTTGGCGCTGATCCACGCATTGCTATATGATTGGTATTGTAATCAACTTTGGTGGAGGGGAGTTAATTAGAAAGAGAGTTTTCCCCCTTTGTTCAAATTGTTACATCCTCTCTTGGCCTCACTATTTCATTCTTTAATTTTAAGCTTTCCAGGTGTAGGTGTCACTGTCCGGACGTTGGACCCCGGTGGAGCCTAATGTGGGACAGCTTAGTGGTTTTTTAAAGTTGAATAACTTTTGCTTTGTTTGGAGATTATGAGTCCAAAATCAGCAAGGATACAGAAAATCGTAATCTCTATTCAATGTAGTCTTTGACATTTGCGTTGCGTTATTTATTTTTAAGCTTTTGACAGATTCATTTTCCGTCCTGACATTTGGGGCCTTTACTCTCTGTGTGTCTGCACGTGAGCTCACCGATTCAAAAGGCAGTGGAGCATCGCCATCCGCATCGTACAGCATGGCGCTGAGGTGGGAGTTGACCTGGTAGGTTCTCTGGTCCCGGTGGCCGTAGGACACGCTGAACACGCAGAAGACGTAGAAGATGTAGAGGATGAGGTCGAAGAAGACCTGCTGGGCCAGCTGCTCCTGGTGGCGTCTCTTGCGGGCAGCCTCCACCACGCTGTCTGGGATGGGGTCCGGAGGGATGGCCGTGGGGTCTAACAAAACCACCGGGAGTAAAGGGAAGAAATAGTTGGAAAAGATCAACACTAGGCCTACACGCAAACAAAAACAAAATATGCAACAAGAGTGAAGCACCGCAATAACCTGTGGAATTCAGAGATTGACAAAAATATTCCTTAAGCAAACTATACTACTCAACACTTGCTTTGCATCACTTTTTTTATTGTGGAAAAGTACTGCTTGATTTGCGTATGTGGTTGATTGATACTGACACTGACTTCAGTAATTCATTTTTATGTAGTGTTGAAAAAGTGAGTAGTGTTCACTTTATGCACATGTTTTGCGCAATTCCACGACGTTTACATGGCCCAGCATGACTGCAAGGACAGACCGATCTCCATGAGTGTGCTCCTGAACGGAACCATGACGGCAACCAGATACAGGGATGGAATCCTTGATCCATACGTGAGACCCTACACTGGAGCTGTTGGCCTAGAGTTCATTCTCATGCATGATAACGCCCATCCACACAGAGCACACACTGTGGACCAGTACCTGGGCGACGAATCAATCGAGCGCATGGAAGGGTCAGCCAAGTCCCCTGCCTTAAATCCCATTGGGCATGTTTGGGACATGACTGGAAGAGCCGTTTGTGCACGTGTCCAGCAGCCACAAACCCTGGTTCATCTTGGGTAGTCCCTTCAGGAGTGGGATAGGATTCCCCAGCAGACTGTCCCAAACCTCATCTGCTCTATGAGCAGGCGTTGTCGGGCTGTCATTGAGGTGCGTGGAGGTCACACACGTTACTGGCAGTCAGTTCTCAGTAATTTCCCAAGAAATTGCAACGTTCTTAAAATTCAATGAAGTTTTTGCCCCATATGCCCAAAACCCTGACATTTGAGGTAGGCTTGATTTTGTGTCTTTCAAACCTTTTAAATCTTAAACACTCTATTGTTATTGATTATGTTGTGCTGTCCGATGACCGAACAATTAGATGGATATATTTTTATTTGAATAAATTCAATAGGATATACGACAGTGTGTGTCAACAAAGTGGTGCAAAGCAAGTGTTGAGTAGTATAATATCAGATTTGCATCAAGAATGTTCTAGTGACTTTATAATAAAAGCAATCACTGATACATAATTATATTTAGAATCGTGCAACGTTTGGTTGTGTTATAAGAAAATTGAAATGTTAGTTTTTAATGAGTCGTCGCACGCACGCGCGCACGCACGTACACAAAATAAGGACAAGAGAAAACAAATATACGATAATTTGTTTTCAGGAAGCAGATTAAAAAAGCAGCTTTTTTCAGAATGCTTAAGTTATTGGAAAAGTCACAGAAAAAGAGAACAGACCTACAAACAAGCACAGTCACACAGCCTAATAACAGAAGGAGAGAGACACGGAGGAAGAGAGACAGACCTACAAACAAGCACAGTCACACAGCCTAATAACAGAAGGAGAGAGACACGGAGGAAGAGAGACAGACCTACAAACAAGCACAGTCACACAGCCTAATAACAGAAGGAGAGAGACACGGAGGAAGAGAGACAGACCTACAAACAAGCACAGTCACATAGCCTAATAACAGAAGGAGAGAGACACGGAGGAAGAGAGACAGACCTACAAACAAGCACAGTCACACAGCCTAATAACAGAAGGAGAGAGACACGGAGGAAGAGAGACAGACCTACAAACAAGCACAGTCACACAACCTAATAACAGAAGGAGAGAGACACGGAGGAAGAGAACAGACCTACAAACAAGCACAGTCACACAGCCTAATAACAGAAGGAGAGAGACACGGAGGAAGAGAACAGACCTACAAACAAGCACAGTCACACAGCCTAATAACAGAAGGAGAGAGACACGGAGGAAGAGAGACAGACCTACAAACAAGCACAGTCACACAGCCTAATAACAGAAGGAGAGAGACACGGAGGAAGAGAGACAGACCTACAAACAAGCACAGTCACACAGCCTAATAACAGAAGGAGAGAGACACGGAGGAAGAGAGACAGACCTACAAACAAGCACAGTCACACAGCCTAATAACAGAAGGAGAGAGACACGGAGGAAGAGAGACAGACCTACAAACAAGCACAGTCACACAGCCTAATAACAGAAGGAGAGAGACACGGAGGAAGAGAGACAGAGACAGGGGAACAGACTAAAAAGATGCATTTATTATGAGGTACTTTATAGTCACAGAGGCATCTCTGTGAAAATCGGGTTGCTCCCACCTGGATAGCGCGTCGCAGCCAGAGGCGCGCCACCCATTTTTTTTTTTTTTTAATTTGCATGCGATTTTTTGTGTGTGATTGATGAGGAAGAAAAGGGTGTGTGTAAATTTTGACCAAATGACAACTTTTTCGTTGCCACTGGGCTTAACGTGTGCTAAGTGCATGGGCACACTGGACCTCGGTTTATCGTCTCATCCGAAAGACTCCACATTCAGACCGTAAGGCCTAGTGCAAAGTGAGAGGAGAAATCCCCTGTACCCAGATTCGAACTCGGGTTTACTTGACACGAAGCGAACGCGTTACCACTGTGCCACTCTTCACTGAAGCAGAGAGAGGAAACAGAGAAAGAGAGACAGACAGACAAAGACAGAGACAGTCTCACCGATCTGGTCGCTGCCGAAGGTCTCCGCCTCGACGTGCACTCTGTCGATGTCCACACTCTTGGCCTGGCTGCTGAAGTAAGGGTTCCCCGCACAGAAGGCCAGCAGACACGCCAGTAGCAGCACCTGCACAAACAGACACCACAAAGAGAGTAAGGGTTCCCCACACAGAAGGCCATCAGACACGCCAGTATCAGCACCTGCACACACATACACCACAAAGAGAGTAAGGGTTCCCCGCACAGAAGGCCAGCAGACACGCCAGTATCAGCACCTGCACACACAGACACCACAAAGAGAGTAAGGGTTCCCCTCACAGAAGGCCATCAGACACGCCAGTATCAGCACCTGCACACACAGACACCACAAAGAGAGTAAGGGTTCCCCACACAGAAGGCCATCAGACACGCCAGTATCAGCACCTGCACACACAGACAGACACCACAAAGAGAGTAAGGGTTCCCCGCACAGAAGGCCATCAGACACGCCAGTATCAGCACCTGCACACACAGACACCACAAAGAGAGTAAGGGTTCCCCACACAGAAGGCCATCAGACACGCCAGTATCAGCACCTGCACACATACACCACAAAGAGAGTAAGGGTTCCCCGCACAGAAGGCCAGCAGACACGCCAGTATCAGCACCTGCACACACATACACCACAAAGAGAGTAAGGGTTCCCCGCACAGAAGGCCATCAGACACGCCAGTATCAGCACCTGCACACACAGACACCACAAAGAGAGTAAGGGTTCCCCACACAGAAGGCCATCAGACACGCCAGTATCAGCACCTGCACACACATACACCACAAAGAGAGTAAGGGTTCCCCGCACAGAAGGCCAGCAGACACGCCAGTATCAGCACCTGCACACACAGACACCACAAAGAGAGTAAGGGTTCCCCACACAGAAGGCCATCAGACACGCCAGTATCAGCACCTGCACACACAGACAGACACCACAAAGAGAGTAAGGGTTCCCCGCACAGAAGGCCATCAGACACGCCAGTATCAGCACCTGCACACACAGACACCACAAAGAGAGTAAGGGTTCCCCACACAGAAGGCCATCAGACACGCCAGTATCAGCACCTGCACACATACACCACAAAGAGAGTAAGGGTTCCCCGCGCAGAAGGCCAGCAGACACGCCAGTATCAGCACCTGCACACACAGACACCACAAAGAGAGTAAGGGTTCCCCACACAGAAGGCCATCAGACACGCCAGTATCAGCACCTGCACACATACACCACAAAGAGAGTAAGGGTTCCCCGCACAGAAGGCCAGCAGACACGCCAGTATCAGCACCTGCACACACAGACACCACAAAGAGAGTAAGGGTTCCCCACACAGAAGGCCATCAGACACGCCAGTATCAGCACCTGTACACACATACACCACAAAGAGAGTAAGGGTTCCCCGCACAGAAGGCCAGCAGACACGCCAGTATCAGCACCTGCACACACAGACACCACAAAGAGAGTAGCCTATATAAAACACAAGGCATAGCTTACAGCCTCTTTTCCCACCTTTAGTAACAAAACATACTACGATGCCATTCATCTAAATCCTGCTCACGGCAGCGGCCCTGAAAAGTCCAGTCACCCTTGTTCCACACACTGTTTTACGCGTGGAAATCCCTGTGGCACCTGGGGCATACAGGTTAACCCTGAGAGTCCATCACAAACAAAAAAATCTTCAGATAACAAGAACGAACAGGTTGTAGCCCTTAAGTACAAAAGTTACGCAACACATCGATCTCCACCCCAAATCACACACCCAGACACAGAGACACCCAGACAGATACACGCACACACAGACACAGACACACGCACACTACACGTTCACTATCTCTCTCTCTCTCTCTCTCTCTCTCTCTCTCTCTCTCTCTCTCTCTCTCTCTCAAATACTAAATTATACATTGCTTTTGTCGATTTTTAAAAAGCGTTCGATTCAGTTAATAGAAATGTATTATGGCATGTTCTCAGGAAAAATGGTGTTCATGGTAAGTTGTATAATGCACTTCGAGGAATATATGATTCTGTGATTGCATGCGTGCGGGAAAAAGGTGTTTATTCTGATATATTTTCTTGCCCTCGTGGCGTCAAACAAGGTTGTCTTTTAAGTCCGCAGTTATTTGCCTTCTTTATAAATGAACTGTCAATTGAAATGTCGAAAAATGGTAGACATGGTGTGCAACTACGTTCTGGAGCTGTAGAAATGTTTATGTTGCTCTTTGCTGACGATGTAATTTTAGTCTCCAGTACAGCAATCGGTTTGCAAAATCAACTTGATAGTTTAAAGAATGAAGCAGTTAGACTGCAATTATCTGTAAACCTTGATAAAACAAACATTATAGTTTTCAGAAATGGTGGGCATTTGTCCCATAGAGAGGTATGGTTTTATGATCATGTTAAAGTAGTGGTAACTAACGCATACAAATACCTTGGGATGATATTTACAACTAGATTAAGCTTAAATACTGGGTGGTATGAATCATATAGGAAAGGGAAGAAAGGTGTAACAGAAATATTAAGATTGAGGAAATTAAATGCGATAGACCCTTCTTTATTTTGGAAATTATTTGATACACAGATAGTTCCTATGTTAACTTATGCGGCAGAAATATGGGGCCTTGAAGAAAACATTCACATGGAAAAGGTACACACGCTAGCTATGAAACGATTTCTAAACATACCATTACACTCATCAAACACAATAGCATATGGGGATTCCGGAAGGTATCCCCTATACATAAAAAGTTTTGTAAAATGTGTTAAATATTGGCTAAAGCTTACACAGTTACCTGAAAGTAGAATATGTAGACAAGCTTACAACATGTTAGTACATCAATCTGAATTAGGAAAAAATAATTGGGTTAGTAAAGTAAAGCACATTTTGTGTATTAATGGATTTGGTATAATATGGCTTAGCCAGGGGGTTGGAGACGTAAGATGCTTTACACTCGAATTTAAAGACCGTTTAATAGCTTGCTTTAAGCAAAACTGGCACTCCAAGTTAGAAGACAATGACAAGTACTCTTGGTATCATTCGTTTAAAAGTATTTTACAACCAGAAAAATTTATAAGGGTAGTAACTAATAAATGGCATAGGGATACATATGCTAGGCTTAGAAACAGAACACTGGGTTTAAAAGCAAATAGAAGGTGGTTTGACCCCGAAGACAGAAAAAATGGTGTGTGTATGATGTGTACAACTGGTGTTATCGAAAACGAAGAACATTTTATATTCCACTGTGTTGCTTACAAGGAAATCAGAATGAGATCACAGCTTTCTAACAAATGTATTTATAACAATCATGATCTGTGCAGCTTATTATCTTCTGATAATGAAAACACTATTGTTTCGTTAGCCAAATATGTTGCAGAAGCATTTAATGTTAGAAAAAAGAGAATGCTTATTTGTGATGTATGAAAGTAATGTGTGCTCATTATGTCATATCTCGTGTTATATGAGCTTGAGAATCTTGTGTATGTTATATAAATGTTTCGTTGTTTGTTTGTTTGTTTGTTTTCATGTCTGGTTTCGGCTTGCTATTGTAATTTGTTTCCTGAATTATTGGTACATGTATGTTTAATCCGTTTCTTCACTTTACTTAATAAGTTGGTTTTCATTTTTATTATTGCTTTTTTGAGTTTCATGATTTATGTTCCGTAACTTCGGCACTGCAAGAAACAGTTCACCACATTGACATAAAGGCTGTATTTGTGCCATTGTCAATAAAACAATGTCTGAAGCGTCTGAAGCGTCTCTCTCTCTCTCTCTCTCTCTCTCTCTCTCTCTCTCTCTCTCTCTCTCTCTCTCTCTCTCTCTCTACCTTCACAGGATCGAGAACAAAGATGCTCTCAAAGAAGGAGAGGAAGAACGACCCAAGCCACTCCTGGGAGGTGGTCTTGCCCCACTGCATGGAGTAGAGCAGCAGGAAGAAGGCACAGACTGCGATGGTGCCCAGCACCAGCAGCCAGGCCAGGTAGACCACCACATGGGGCAGGGGGTTCTGCTGCAGAACCTCGTCCAGCACGTCAGAGGTCTTGCTGTCATCATCGTCGCCTTTCTGTTTGGCTAGAAGGTGCTTACTCCTGCAGAAGGTTTGTTACATTGTATAACGTGTTGAATGAGACGTTAGTCGTTTTTTGTTGTTGTTGCTTGTGTGCGTGAGTGGGTTTTATTTAGTTGTGAGGATGTGTAAGTCAGTTCTGATCTCACGAATTTTCTCAATTCTGTCTGGTTTGCGTCTTCCATAGATTCAGCTTATCTGGGGCTCCACAACTACACACATACCATATATTTAAGAAAAGGCGATGACTTATTATCTCAGTCCCTGTCCTTTCAGTTACGCAAATAGAGCTCACTGTCCCCACTTGTCTCGACATGGGTTAGGACAAAGATTGCGGATGCTGCACTAGAATTAATACAAGGACATGACAACTTTTAATTGGATGATGCAAATGATAAATTGCTAAAAAAAAAAAAAGCCTGTTAATGGGGTTATAGAAGTTGAAACGTTGTGGCTGCGAGGTCTTGTCAGGGTCGGTGAGATAGTTGTGTGTGTATGTGCGTCTCTGTGTGTGTGTTTGTGTGCGTATGTATGTAGATCTGTGTGTGTTTATGTGGTGTGTGGATTGTGTTCAAGCGAGAAAGACAGAGAACGAACGAACGAACGAACGAATGTTTTTTTATTGAGGAAAAGCGGAATAAGCACAATAACCGGCTTTTTTTCATCCGGCCCTCCGAACAAAAAGAAAATAAATTTAAGAAATACAAATAGAAACAAAAGACATCGCAAAATATAAAAACAAAAAACAACACTTAAATCAAATTCGTAAACGGACGCACCGTGCAAGGCATATAAATAAGATAAATTACATCAATTAAAGAGAGTCTGAGACAACGACAGACAGACAGACAGACAGACAGACAGAGACTGACAGAGAGAGGGAGGTCAAAATAAAAGAAAAGATGGAAGAAATGAAGTAATACATGCAGGAAAAATAATGCATAGTAAATACAATGTACATATAAGAAGACTTAACACAACAGCATGTATTATAACAAATGAGAGATTTGGAAAAGGATACAAAGTAGACATTCTTGGATATTATGAGCTAGAGTATTCGTTCATGAGTATTTGATTATATCTTTTTTTGAATGTGTTTAGACACACATGAACGTTCATTTGGGAGGCAATGCCGTTCCAGAGGAGACCCCCTGCATATTGTAAGCTAGATTTGAATACATATAATTTTGGAAGAGGTAAAATCAGTCTATGAGGAAGACTTTTCATGTTGAATCGAAATATTCCTTGTAGATAAGGAAAAACAGACAGAGAGACAGACACACAGACAGAGAAAAGCACAATCCATAGAACGTTCCCATTCCAACACACCCTAATTCTTAACGAACTGGGAGTAAAACAAAACAAAAAACAAACTGAGAACTAACTACACCTACGCCTTGGTGATGTGCAGAACCCCCATCCTCCTGTGCTTCTGGGCCTGTGCCCGGGGGCCGGGCTTGGGGCGGCAGGCCTTGAAGAGCAGCACGAAGAGCAGGACCGGCACGGCGGTGATCACGATGGACACCAAGGACGTCCACAGCGTCGTCATCGAGAATTTCATCAGTCCGATCTGCACCTCCATGCCCACTGAATCTGAACACACATCGCATCAAGAAAGGAAATTATTATTTTATATAAGAAACCACAAACACCACTAACTGTGTATACTTTTTGAAATTAACTCTGTTCTGTGAAAAGAATGCAATAAAGGTACAAGATTGTGCTGGTTTACTTTTTGTCCCAATGGGGGACAGACAGTGCATGAGCATGGTACATAGAGAGATCTCTTTCGAATTATGGAATTCTCGTCAGTATGTATATCTGCTAACAAACACTATCTTGTGGATCAACCCCAACAGGAAGACATTTCTGATAAAAGAATGGTGTCTTCTCTGTACTAGGCCGAAAAGTCCACAATTTAAGCAAACCAGCACAAGGTGAAAAGAAAAATGAAGAACATTTTGGGTAAAATAGATAAGTTATTAAAATGCGGAAATTGCGATTTGAAAAATGTAATACATGTGGGTAGAAAGAGCCAACCACTGAGGTGATCAGAAAGGAAATTACAGCGGAACCTTCCTTATAAGACACCCCATGCACCCCCCATGCCCGCTGAATCTGAACACACATCGCACCAAGAAAGGAAATTACAGCAGAACCTTCCTTATAAGACACCCCCTGTAACCCCATGCCCGCTGAATCTGAACACACATCGCACCAAGAAAGGAAATTACAGCAGAACCTTCCTTCATCAGTCACACAAAAATCGCATGCAAAAAAAAAAAATCAAAAAAAATTGGGTGGCGCGCCTCTGGCTGCGACGCGCTCCCCAGGTGGGAGCAACCCGAATTTCACACAGATGCCTCTGTGACCATAAATGTACCTAACCTAACCCAACCTATAAGACCCCCCCCCCCCTTTAAGACTCCATCCCACGTACTTATCTGAGACATTGCCGTTCTTTGTAAGTATTAAAATTACCTCCCTTATACAACTCCCTCGCTCTTAAGACCTTGTTTGGGATGATATTTTCAAGGTGTTCAATGGGAGGTTCCACTGCACACACATTGTCTCGTAAACATTTTAATAACCCTCAATCCCATTTCGGCAAATGTGAAACAAACGTCCAAAAAGAATGGAAATCATGTATACCTTCATGCTTAGACCATCACTGCATGTACGAGTCAGATTTAGATAATTTTGTGATGACAGTTGCCAAACTATTCTACTCCAGATAGGGTCTTCACCCATTGAAAAAAAGCTTGGACAAAAGGTTTGCTCCAAAATCAATGCTCTCGTAAATTCGTTTAAAAAAACTAACTCTCAATGTGAACTATGCCCGAGGTACTTCTCCAAGCTACAAAATAGTGATGTTACAAGTGTGACAATATACATTTTAGTGTGCTTGAGTTTCCCAAGGTTTCCAGCTGGATGACAAGCAATGGGAAACTGCAATTTATTTTGCTGTTCTTTTCCTGTTTTGGGCCAAAAAATTACTTCTGTAATACTGAACAAAAGTAATGTCTTTTATTCAAAGCCAAACATAAACACGATCGCAATAACTCTCACCACCGGTAGTAATGAGTAGCAGAGAACTAAGACCAAACCCTACCAAAGCCCCTACTCACTGGAACTCTCTCCCGTCTCCAGATCCTCAGGCTGGTAGAACATGGCACTGGTGATCATGGTGAGCAGCAGCAGGGCCAGGCAGCACGTGACTCGCTGCACGCGGGAGAACGTGCTGCGCTCGGGCCGCATGAAGCAGGACAGCCACAGGTGCGTGTCGGTGATGCCCAGCCGCGCGTGCTCGGAGAAGAGCTTGTCGAAGGTCATTATGTCGTCGCGGAGAACAACCGGCACGTAGCGGTCAGTCTGACCGTCCTCGCGGTCAGTGGCTAGCCACTTCTCACAGATGAAGTTGCACCTGTTGGGAGCGAGTAATGTATCAAATGCTTAGATGTAAAAAAACAAAAATTAAAATTTTAAAAAATGCTTAGATGTGCGTGCGATTGATTCTCTCTCTCTCTCTCTCTCTCTCTCTCGCTCTCTCTCTCTCTCTCTCTCTCTCTCTCTCTCTCTCTCTCTCTCTCTCTCTCTCTCTCTCTCTCTCTCGTTCATGTTCTTAGTTGCAGGGTTTTTTCTCTCTGCTGTTTGATTTTTCACGTATTTGTGAATTTAAAACTAAATACATGTACCTTAAAACAATGCTGTAACCACTGCACATTCCCCCACATTCTGACTGCTGTTAGTTTTCCTCAGAGATCCACTCGTTTCGAGTTATTTCCTTTCACGCAGGCAAGTATTCTTTTCAATGATTGTTGTTAGGGATAGGGAAAGACCTTACAAAGCGGTACACTACAACACAAAAGGGGAACAAAATTTGGATTGGTTTATACTGGTGATGAGCTCTAACAATAGGCATGAACTAAAAGCAGTTGGAAGCGGGTGCTGTGCCATTAGAAATATAAAAACTAATATTAAAGATCGCTGCGCTGTCTCTTTCTCTGCCTGCCTGTCTGTCTGTCTGTCTGTCTCTTTCTCTCCAAATGTGTATGGACCCTTCTTGTTAAAACATAAAAACAAAATCCAAAACAAGAAAACCACAAAAAACATACATAATTATATTCGGCCTTTTTTAACCCTGCTAAAACAAACATGGCTCATTATTTCTTAGCTTTGTTTATTAGAAGAATAAGAGCACCGTAGTTCAATTGTAAAGAATAAGAGCACCGTAAGAAACTGTACGTCGAATTTAGTGGTGCATTTGCTACGCTGTGAGGTTTTCTTCTCATTGTAGAGGTTATTTTTTTTACAACCGGAACACACTGAAAGGGTTTAAATGAAGAGATCAAATTAATACCACTTTCGTTGTGATGTTATTGATGGTTAGAATAGTGAAATATTATGTCAACTTTAGTATCATGTTATTGATGTTAGTATAGTGTAATATTATGTCAACTTTAGTATCATGTTATTGATGGTTAGTAACTTTAGTGATAATAGTGTAATGTCAACTTTAGTATCATGTTATTGATGTTAGCATAGTGTAATAGATGCCAACTTTACTATCATGTTATTGATGTTAGCATAGTGTAATAGATGTCAACTTTAGTATCATGTTATTGATGGTTAGTAAAGTGTAATAGATGTCAACTTTAGTATCATGGTATTCATGGTTAGTATAGTGTAATATATGTCAACTTTAGTATCATGTTATTGATGGTTAGTATAGTGTAATATATATGTCAACTTTAGTATCATGTTATTGATGGTAGTATAGTGAAATAGATGTCAACTTTAGTATCATGTTATTGATGTTAGTAAAGTGTAACAGATGTCAAATTTAGTATCATGTTATTTAAGTTAGCAAAGTGTAATATATGTCACGTTTAGTATGATGTTATTGAAGTTAGTAAAGTGTAATATATGTCACGTTTAGTATGATTATATTGAAGTTAGTAAAGTGTAATAGATGTCATGCTTAGCATCATGTTATTGATGGTTAGTAAAGCGTATTAGATGTCACCTTCTCTGTGATATTACGTCAGTAAAGCGAAATTAACACCTTCTTACTTAGTGTTATTGATGGCTAGTAAAATGGTGTAGATATTGTCTTGTGTGATGTTATTGATGGCTAATAAAGTTAAACACAAGCAACATACACACAGACCACCACCATTACCACCGACAGAGAGAGAGAGAGAGAGAGAGAGAGAGAGAGAGAGAGAGAGAGAGAGAGAGAGAGAGAGAGAGAGAGAGAGAGAGAGAGAGAAGAGAAGAGAGAGAGAGAGAGAGAGAGAGCGAGAGAGAGAGAGAGAGAGAGCGAGAGAGAGAGAGAGAGAGAGAGAGAGAGAGAGAGAGAGAGAGAACACTGAAACACTGGATTTTCAATGTGAGGCCTCCTGCCTATCCACGTGGGGACATGTACAATCAACTGCACAACATTCAATCAAGCTAGTAAAAATAACTCAAAAACCACTTTAAACAATTTACATCGATTCTTCTCTAAGACAAAGTGCATAGTGAACGAACATAGCCACATCTCTCGTTATATATTTGTTCTCATTTTGCAGAAAAAACTTTAGTGGGTGAATGCAGCTATATTTGTAATGTTTATGTATATATTTTGCACGTAATCTGGCATACATGGGACATTTCAAAAGAAAGTGAACTTCGTTTTCTAAATCATCACAAAAAGGGCATTTTTTTTAAAGTTCTATTTCACAGTATCTTTCGTTAACTCTCAGTTCATTTATTCCAAGACGTATTTTTGTCAATGCTACTCTAAATTTACTTATTGTGATATCACTTAAATATTTGTCTGGTACTAATAGAGATTTAAATGATCGGTAAACACAAAAACGATCACTGTTCTCTAGTTTTTCGGCCCATTCTTGCATAAAACAGTCAACCATTCTTTGCCTGTACATTTTTTAAAAAGGAACGTTCATCTCCTACTCCACCATGCATCCAAACTTCTGAAAATCCAAAAGAATCTAAACAGGTTTTTTTTAAATTTCATATGCCCAATTCTGTATTGCTGTATCATTTAAATTTCTTTCGTAAGCTTGCCTGGGTAGTCGACACAAAGCCATTCGTTGTAACTTGAACCAGTATTTTAAAGCTCTTACATTGCTATCAATATAGAGTGGGTATCTACCCAGCTCACCATAAACTACGGTATTCGGAGTTTTTTGGTATACTTTGAGGAAGCGTTTACAAGCGAAAAGGTGTACATTTTCTATTACCTTAAAACGAGTCAGACCCCAAATTTCTGACGCATACAACAACATTGGCTTGACTTGAGTGTCAAACAATTTAAAATATACAAACATGTCAATTCTGCCAAGACTGTACATAGTTTTCAAAATATCAATTACCTTACATTTAGCCCTACCTGCAAATTCTGCTAATGATACATCCATAGATAACTTAGTTGACAAAGTAAACCCTAAATATTTGTAACTATTAACTACTTCGATTTCTTTTCCTCTGTAATACAATTTTTCGTATTTGCTCAAAAAAACTCCCTTTCTGAAAACCATGACTTTTGTTTTTTGTAGATTAACAGTCAAACCAAGTAATTCTGAGGCTTTTTGTAAGTTATTTATTTGATTTTGTAGGCCAGACGGTGTGACAGAGAGTAGAGATATGTCATCGGCAAACAATAACAAGAAAATGTATCTAAGACCTGGCAGGAACTGATAACCATGTTTGCCATTAAGTGTCACTGCTTCAGCTACATCTGTAATCAATAGTGAAAAAATCAAGGGAGATAATAAGCAGCCTTGCTTCACCCCCGCAGGGCAATCAAAGAATTCTGATAACTCTGCCCCACTTCTTACACATGCCTGTACAGATTTATACATTCCTTTCAGCATATTAAGCATTTTTGTAGAGGTTTTAACTTTATGCAGAACTGCCCAGAGTTTATTACGGTCTACGGTGTCAAACGCTTTCTGGTAGTCGATAAAAGCAATATAAAATTTACTCTTGTGTTTACTATTTAAAGAGTTTTTAATCATAGACATTAGTGTATAAATATGATCAATCGTGGAATACCCCTTGCGAAAACCTGCTTGCTCTTCACATATTTTATTTTCTAATTCGGCCCATTTATATAAACGCTTGTTTAGGATGGATGTAAACACCTTGCTAATTATACTAAGTACTGAAATTCCTCTGTAATTCCCTGGGTTAGCTATATTACCTTTTTTGTGTAGTAGAATAATAAATGACTGGGTCCATCCAACTGGAAAATATCCTTCATTGTACAATTTAACCCTTTGACTGCCAGAGAACATTAAAGAAAAAATCATTGGGCAAATCATGCCAATGAAAAAGACAACTGATAGAGCCAATCTGGCAAAATGGTCTGGGGATATAACTCTCTTGACTGTGTCAGAGCAAAAGCCAGCATATCAGGGTTATTCCTCTTCATCTGATGACATCATCAGTGATGTCATCAGGTCAGTACGTGATACGTTGGTGGCAGTCAAGGGGTTAAAATGGAGATACTATGGATTCTGTTTCTTTTAGAAACTCGGGTGGTATTTCATCTAGACCTGACGCTTTACCAGTTTTAAGTCCACGAATTGCTAGCTTAACTTCTTCCTCAGTAATATCTGAATCTAGTTCTTGAACATAAATTTCTTCATCAATATGTCTGGTCTGAATATTCAACTTTTGACTGAGTTTCTGTTGGATTACTTAAAATATGTTCAAAATGGTCTTTCCATGCACTAATTGATATTGGAGGTGGAGTTCTTTTCTTCCTTCTTGCATTTCTTATAATTTTCCAAAATTTAATTTTATCATTTTTACTTTGCAACAACATTTCATATGTATTTTGTCTGAATTTTTGCCTTTTTTCTTTTAACTTACTTTGATAGGAAGATCTTTTGCTGTAATATTCTGTTTTCCTTTCATCATACAATCTTGGATTAACAGAGCGCTTAAGACGAGCATATCTACACAGTGCATGTCTTGTGTCTCGCTTAAGGTATTTACATTCCGCATCATGCCATTTTTTGTTGATTTTATCACCACCCCCAGTACCCACAGTTTGACGCATACAGTCTCCGGCTTCTAGCAATAAATGTGTAAACTTGACTAAACTAGACTCCACATCATGACTAACTTCTTCTGTTACTGCTTCAAGTTGTTTGCTTGTATCTTCTGATGCCATAGAATCAATAAAATCATGCAATGTATTTGGGTCCCATCTTATCTTTTGAATATATTGTGCCTTTTGTTCTTGATTCCCTATTATCTCTACACTATTGACCACTAAATGAACAGGCATATGCTGTGATTCCACACGGTTAACTACATGGAAAGACTTCATACAATGTAACAAATCAATTGAACAAAGAAAATAATCAATAGCACTATTGCCACGCTCTGAATGAAATGTAAAGTGTCCATCACAATTTCTTTCACACAAGCCATTCAAGGGCGTTATCTCAAACACAGTACAAAATTCAATCAACATTTGGCCGAAACCATTCACAACGCCGTCTTCAGATTTACGCTTCAGACATTCATCTTCCATTCACTCATCATTTTTGTCTGTTGATATACTTGCATACCAATCACCAATTCTTGCATTCAAGTCACCACCAAAAATGAAATAAACATCATCATTCTTTTCTGTCAATGTAACAAGAAAAGTTTCGAGCATTTCAAGAGTAGAGTCAACATCTTTATCTTGATAGAAGACACTATTTACTGGATGATTGTATAAACCAAAAAACATAACATCTTTTTTCACAATTAAACAAAAATTTAGAAATACGAACACAAAGAATATTTTCAATGTTTGTTTCAACACATTTAACATAACTGGATAACGATTTACGAAATAAGAGAACCACGCCTCCTGAAGGCCTACCCATGCGCGTAAACTTTACTGCAGGGGAATGAAGAACAACAAAATCATTAAAGTATATGCTGAAATCGAATTCCTTGAAAGTAAAAGTTTCTGATAAACAACAAAAATCAAATGATGTGACATAGTCAACAAAATCTGGGTCTGTTAATTTTCCAATAAGCCCATTTACATTCCAACACATAAAGGAAACATTATTTACAAAACTTGTATTCAATTTATGACTATGTTGCAGTTTGCATTTTGAGTGTGTGCAGGGTGAAAAGTGTCGTGCGTGTGCGTGTGTATTAAACTTTGATCGTTTATTCTCCCTCTATTTGGATGACCTTGACCACACCTCTATTTTTGGCTTCTTGTGTCATTGGGATTACTACGCGAGGTCCATTTCAAAGTTGTTTGTTTGCCAGCCGTTGATCCAGATCTGTCTCTGAGGCGTCGCTCGACTTTGTCAGAACCACCCGCCTCTCTCAAAGAAACCCTGTTTGAACCATTCCCTCTCTCTCTTGTAAAGAAACACCACCTCCCTCCCCTCCCTTCGCGCGCGTGTCGACACTGACTGCACAACTGACGTCGTCTGCTTCACCACTGGCTGACTGGGGGAGTGGGGGTGTAAGGATACGCGATGCGGATGCGGTGTCTTCAACAGCTAGATCACAAGGTGGGTGGAGTGGAGCAGGGGGGACGGAGGGTGGGGGTACGGTAACGGCACACTCGTTGACTTCTGAGAAAGTTTTTGGGTCAATGCAGGTCACATCTTCGTTTTGAACGTTCTGATTGGTCGTGACGTCAGGGGATTCCGTGACGTAGCGGGGTTGACTGGGGTCAGGAAATCTGTGACCTAGACTGTAGGCTGCGCGAGGGGGGTAACCACGATCCTGTTGATCTCTGACGTGGAGAATGCCCCTTACAAAGTAGCCAGACAAACCTTCGTCTTTGAGTTGTCTCCGTTTTTCAGAGTGACGACGAGTGAGATCTTGCACAGGCTTCAAACCATCGTTTAGCATTCTTTCTTCATCAATTTCATCGCGTCTCCCCATCTCTGAAATTTGGCAAGTATTGGCCTAGGTCTGGGGTTATATGGGTTACGTTTTCCCAGCCTGTGTGCCCTCTCGATCGTATCGTCTTCCCACTTTACATCAGGAGCAAAAGTGGTCAGCACATGTTTCACTTTACTAGAGCAATCCTCTGGCACAGTACCTTCGCCTGACTCTGGAATACCGAGTATCTTGACGTTGTTGCGACGAGAGAAGCCTTCACAGGCGGTCGATTTCATCTTCAAGGTTTTCTATGGTCCGTTTCATCTCGTCCTGCTTCTGATCCAGCTGTCTCACGGCTGACTGGTTTTCTCGCGCAGTTTGTTTGGTGTCTGCTACCTCCTTACACAAGGTTGTAATAGTGGCGCTCATCTCGTTGTGCTTGGATTCCAGTCGGTGGATGGCTTCAGTTTGGTTGTTCAGGGATACAGTCAGTGCTTGTACAGCTTGTACTTCTGAAACTTTCGATTCAACACCATCAAATTTGTCTGACAGCTTTTTCTCCACGTTCTTCACCTCTTTCTCCACATTCTTAATCTCACTCTCCACATTTTTTACCTCCTTGTCCATGTTCTTCGCCGAGAGAGAGAGAGAGAGAGAGAGAGAGAGAGAGAGAGAGAGAGAGAGAGGAGAGAGAGAGAAGAGAGAGAGAGAGAGAGAGAGAGAGAGAGAGAGAGAGAGAGAGAGAGAGAGAGAGAGAGAGAGAGAGAGAGAGAGAGAGAGAGAGAGAGAGAGAGAGAGAGAGAGAGAGAGAGAGAGAAGAGAGAGATAGAGAGAGAGAGAGAGAGAGAGAGAGAGAGAGAGAGAGAGAGAGGAGAGAGAGAGAGAGAGAGAGAGAGAGAGAGAGAGAGAGAGAGAGAGAGAGAGAGAGAGAAGAGAGAGAGAGAGAGAGGAGAGAGAGAGAGAGAGAGAGAGAGAGAGAGAGAGAGAGAGAGAGAGAGAGAGAGGAGAGAGAGAGAAGAGAGAGAGAGAGAGGAGAGAGAGAGAGAGAGAGAGAGAGAGAGAGAGAGAGAGAGAGAGAGAGAGAGAGAGCGAGAGAGAGAGAGAGAGAGAGAGAGAGAAGAGAGAGAAGAGAGAAGAGAGAGAGAGAGAGGAGAGAGAGAGAGAGAGAGAGAGAGAGAGAGAGAGGAGAGAGAGAGAGAGAGAGAGAGAGAGACTCACGTACGCATGCAATTCATCATTCACTCGATCACAACTGAAAACAAAATACTAGAGGAAGCATCAATGTGCCAACAAAATAATAAAAACAGTATCATATTCCATTCCACCGATAGCATGCAGTAAAAGAAACCTCCTTCAAACCTCCTTTCTCTGTACTGGTTGGAGATGCTGCGAGCATTACGTCCTGAGAAATAGAACGATGAAATACTGTTCACTAACGAACAAAATATATCGAGTTTTTTAAATTAAAATCAGAGTGTATCATCACCATAAAAAGGGGGGAAAACGACGTAGAGTGGCACAGAGGTAACGCGTTCGCCTTCGTGTCCAGTAAACCCCGAGGTCGAACCTGGGTACAGGGGAGTTTTCTTCTCACTTTTCACTAGGCCTTACGGTCTGAACGTGGACTCTTTCGGATGAGACGATAAACCGAGGTCCCGTGTGCCCATACACTTATAATAATAATAATAATAATAATAATTCGCATTTATAGCGCCTAATCTTAAACAAGCCCTAAGCGCTTACAATAATAAATGAATAAACCGGCAAGCAATATCAATAAAGAAACGACAAAAATATATTATATACACACTGCGTTGCGCTCACACTCACGCACTAATCACAGACACACACACTAACAGACACACACACACAACACACACACACGAATGCACCACACGAGCACACACACACGCACACGCACACGCACCCACGCAACAGACACACACACAACAACACGCATGCACATAAACACTAATGCGGATGGAAGGGGCACAGTACTTTGAAAAGAAATATAGCAGGCTATGATTTGAAAAGAGTAGTTTTGAGAGAAGACTTAAATGAGGAAAGGGAGTTGGCAGAACGGAGAGGTAAAGGGAGTCTATTCCAAGAGGAGGGGGTCTGGAAAGAGAAGGAGCGTTCGCCAAGAGTCCTGGTGCGGTAGCGAGGGATCTGGAGGAGAGAAGTGTTAGAGAGGAAGAGGAGCGTAACTGTCTAAGAGGTGTGTAAAGGTTCAGAAGATCAGCGAGATAAGAAGGAGCCAGACCATTCAGGGATTTGTAACAGAGCAGAGAGAGCTTGTATTCGATACGCCTTCCGACAGGAAGCCAGTGAAGAGATTCAAGCATTGGGGTAGAGTGAGAGAATTTGGAACACCTCAGTACAAGGCGAGCAGCATTGTTCTGAATTTTCTGCAATTTAGCGAGAAGATTTTTTACATTGTGGGCAACCAGCAAGAAGGGAATTGCAGTAGTCTAAGCGAGAGAGAACAAAGGCAGAGATAGAGTTTTGGTGTCGTCTTCAGAGAGAAGATGACGAACAGAAGCAATGCGACGGAGTTCCAGATAGCAAGCACGACAGACTTAGTACACGTTAATCCCAGTGGCAACGAAAAAGTTGTCATTTGGTCCAAATTTAAACCCACCACCACTCAATCCCCTTTACTTCCTCATCGGTCACACAAAAATCGAATGCAGAAGAAAAAAAATAATAATTGGGTGGCGCGCCTCAGGCTGCGACGCGCTCTCCAGGTGGGAGCAACCCGAATTTCACAGAGACGCCTCTGTGACTATAAAGTACCTAATAACCTAATACAAAAGAATAAACAAGACTGATACTCAGTTGTAGTACCCTTGGCTTGTACCTAAATTGGAATTGTTATTATCAAAGTTTATGAAGCTGTGTACTATACAGCAAAACACAAACACGCACATACACATATCCACCTTTAATTCTACACATAAACATTGCCTTGGCGTAAGAGAAGGGAAGGTAAAGGTAAAGGTGTCCCATAGCCTATCGGCCGTAGCGGCAGTGAACTGTTAGAGGTTCACTGTGCCAAGGGCAAGGCATCATGTGGGTAGACAGGGGATGGCATAGCAAAGAGAGAGAAGGGTAAGGAGGGGGGGGGGGGGGGGGGAGAGGGGGAGACAGTTGAAAGCAGAGACCACTATGACAACAGAACGAATAAAACAATATAAAAGGGGAAAAGCTTTGTTGCTTACACACATAATTTTAACATTACAACCAGATTTATTTTCCAAGCAACATACTATATGATACGTGTGTTCTGTAAACACATCTATGAAATGACAATACGAAAAATATAAGGGAAGAAAACACAGTAGACACATCTATGATGACACACCTATGTCTGTAGACACATCTATGATTAAGGCCGGGTTCACATTAGACGCGTAAGCTCCGTACGGAAAACCCTAAATAAGTGGAAGAAAGAAGGATAAACGTTTGTTTTACGCATATAGGGGGACTTTGGACACGTGCGCAAATCTTTTCCTTCCTTGTTTCACTTATTTATGGATTGCGCACGGGTTTCCGCATGGAATATCCGCTTATGTGTGTACATGGCCTAAAACAAAAATACAGGGTAGAAAAGAACATAGATTATGCAAAAGAAACATGACTACAACCAAATGGGGAAAACGAGGGGGGGCAGGAATTATCAAGAATAAAAGAAAAAAAGAAGATTCAAACCTTTTTTGCCCTTCAGCATCCGGAGTGCCAGAGTCCTCCTGACTTGTGCTGGAAATGAACAAAGAAATGGACAAAGAATTATACATAAAATCCAATAGCGAATGTTCTCAATAGTTATTATTATGAAAGGCAGAATAATGAACACGTCAGCACACAACGTGACAATGAAGAGAAAAAGGGAGTGAGAAGGGGGAAGGGGTGGAGAAGGCCTGAGAGGGAGATTCAATTCACAATTCACAGAGTTTAGTTGTTGTTGTCGTACCATGGCTAAAAAGACTCCAGGGATCATCCGATAATAGCCACAGGACTTGAACACTATGGTATAAATACATCAGCTAGGGATGAGAATGGTAGATTTATATTAATCTTACAATCTATATAACTAAATACTTACCAACACACAAAACAATTGCATACATACTGCTTAGCTGGAAGAACATAAGCGTTAAACGCTTGTTACCATAGTAACCCAAAAGGAGAAGCACCTCCGTGACAGTAGCCTTACCTCCCCTGATACTCTCCTGTCACGGTGGCTACTTCCTGCTTCAACCTCATTCCCCATTTTCCATCAGCATCAGGAGGGATGGATGGGAGGGAACCTTAGGTTGTTTTGAGTGTTGGTAAGTATTTAGTTATATAGATAGTAAGATTAATAAAATCTACCAATCTATTATAACCATACATTACAAACACTCAAAACAATTGCAGAATACCAACGCGGAGGAGGGTGATGCTATGCAATCACATTGGGAGCGAGAAGTACTAAGAATGAAAAGTACATACATAAAACTCCATGAAAAAACATCACATAAATACCTCACAGATACTCCAATCTCTTTTCCCCCATAGGCCAAAGCATTGGCTTACCAAAGAAGAAAGTAAACGTAAAAACTTACATTAGCAGGAGATGGGAGTATGGGCCACGACAACTCGTTTAATGGCGAACGAATTGTCGGACCTCTCGGTGGACACATCCCGGAGGTAGAAATTCAGGAAGGTGTTCACTGAGCGCCAGGTCGCCGCTTCCAGGATCTTGGAGAGCGGGACGCCCTTGGTTATCGCCAGAAAAGCGCTGACAGCCCGCACCTCATGAGCTCTGATGGGGTTGTCCGGAAGAGAGGAGCTAGAGTTAGAGTACGCTAACTTGACAGTCTCGACCAACCATCTAGAGATAGTACCCTTAGAAATGTCTTTGTTATATTTCCGGTTGATCGAGAGGAAAAGGCGTCTCCTCGAGCCCCTGAAGGAGCTGGTGCGCTTAAGATAGAACCTTAAACAACGAACTGGGCAATTACAAATCTCAGAATCGTCGTCACAGATGATAGAGTCTAGGCTAGGGATATTGACATGAGGAGAGTCTACATCACCAGGTTGGGTCTTAGCTCTGAATTCTGGTAGGAACGACAGAGAGACCATAGAGCCAGAGGGTTCAAACTCAATATCTCCAGAGAGGCCACTAACAGGGAGTGAATGCCACTAACTCTACGTGTGGAAGCAAGGGCTATCAAAAACAAAGTCTTGTACGTGAGAACTTTAAGCGAGAGTTTGTCCAAGGGTTCACACTTATCACGCAGATAATTCAAAACCAAAAAGAGATCCCACTGAGGGAAAACGAATGGAGCACGACGGAGCTCTTAGTTTCACAGCATCAATGAAATGAGTCACGTAAGGTGAGGACAAAGCTGACACCAAACGAGAACCAAGGGTTAGAGAAATGGTACTACTGATGGCCGATTTGTAACCCGAAATAGTCTTTGCGGACAAATCCTTTTCTGTGAAAAGGAAAGCCAGAAAACGAACAAACTCAGCCGAAGACGGGTGAAGAGGGTCAAATTTATGCTCTCTACAAAAATTGTACCAAACACGCCAGCGAAGATTGTACAGAGCGTTAGTGCTTTGCCTCCTCGAGGTAAGCAAGAGGTCGATAGAACGAGTAGCAAAACCTTGTCTCTTGAGACCCTGCCTCACAGTTTCTAGGCGGTCAGCCTGAGCACGTCTGGGTTTGGGTGCCCTATTCCTGATCTTGGTTGAACCAACGTCTTTGAGCTGAGTTGGAGGTGGAGCGGTGGCGCTTTCGCCAATGTCAACACCTCCGGGAACCAAGCACTGGTTGGCCAGAAGGGCATGATGAGGATCAGTTGAGGAGCGTCTCTTGTCACTTTCTCCAACACTTTGGGGATCAGAGTGGTTGGAGGGTAGGCGTAAGCGAAGACGTTCATCCAAGGAATGGTGAAAGCGTTTCGAGCGAAGGCCTGTTGATCCCTGACCGGGGACACAAAGAGAGGGAGGCGAGAGTTGTGGCGCATCGCAAAGAGGTCGAGCCAAGGTTTTCCCCAGAGGTCCCACACTGGTTGAAGGGACTGGTGTGCAATTGTCCATTCCGTCGCCAGGACTTGACTGGAACGGCTCAGCTGATCTGCAATAACGTTGAGTTTGCTGGGCACGAACTCCACCAAAAGGGCAATATCCTGGCTGTGGGCCCACAGCAGGATGTTTTTGGCAGCGAGCGACAGCGACGTCGATCTGGTGCCCCCCTGGCGTCGGAGGTAAGAGAGACATGCTGTATTGTTGCTCGTCACAGTGACCCAGACCCCCCGAAGCCGCTCCGAGAAGTGCAGAAGAGCGAGGCGGATGGCCTCCATCTCCAACAGGTTGATGTGAAGGAGAGAGAGCTCTAGAGTCCAAACTCCCGAGACTTCGTCGTCGTCGATATGAGCTCCCCAGCCATCCTTTGAAGCGTCTGTGAAGAGGAAGACTTGCTTTCTGAGCACACGAAGAGGTACCGAACTGTGGAGCCAAGTCACAGATCGCCACTGAATCACAGCTTGGTGTAGCCAAGGGCCGACTGGGACTGAATTGTCGAGTAGTGAGAGGTCTTGAAAAAAGTTTGTCACGTGTCTCTGTAGATTCCTCTTGTGAAGCCTTCCCAAAGGGAGAAGCTCCGCCATGGATTCCATCAGACCCAGAATCCTTAGACATTGACGCAGGGTGATTGAGGGGGCCGCGAGAGAAGAGTCCAAAGTTTGTGTGAGAGACTGGATTCTCTCGGGCGTTGGTGAAACGCAAAACTTGACGCTGTCTATGAGCATCCCTAGATAGCGAAATTGTTGTCTTGGAGTCAGATCTGACTTTTTCTCGTTGATTTGGAAACCGAGCGAACGAGACAGATCGACTAGTTGATGGGTGTGAGACAGGGAGACCGATTGGCCGGCCCCCAGAATGAGCCAGTCGTCCAAATAAACGCGAAGGCGAATACCCTTTGCCCTCGCCAGAGCCGCTAACTCCCTGGTGACTTTTGTGAAAATCCAGGAAGCAAGGGATAACCCGAAGGGGAGTGCCCTGAACTGGTGAACTTTTCCGTTCCAAACGAATCTGAGGAACTTCTGCCTCGAAGGGTGGATGAGAATGTGGAAGTAAGCATCTCTTAAGTCTATCGATGTGGCCCAATCTCCGGGCTGAATGGCAGCGCGAATGGAGGCTGCTGTCTCCATTTTGAACTTGACCGGTTTGATAAACTTGTTCAAAGGGGAGAGGTCCAGGACTGGCCTGAATCCTCCCGACTTTTTGGGGACAGTAAAAAGACGGGAGTAGAAGCCTGGACCTGGGTTGTGAATCAGTTCTACAGCCCCTTTCAGCAGAAGAGAATCGACTTCTGCTTGGAGAATGGAGAGTCTCTCCGGATCCACCGGGGGTGGAAACACGATCGGAGTACGCGAAAGGTTTGGTTCCTTGAGGAACAGAAACCAAAACCCTGCCCGTACCACCCGAAGAATCCAGCTGTTGTCTACTAATCTCAGCCAAGCTGGTAGTGCGGCGCTGAGAGCGCCCACGCAGGAAGTAGAAACAGCTGGAACTTCTTCGGAGGGCACGGGCCCTAACGAAAAAGCTGCTTGTTCTGGGGTTTTGGAGGACCCGAAGCCCTACCTCCGTTAGAAGAGGAAGGCCTTCCTCTGGAGAAGGAACCGCGAGAGAAAGAGGACTGGGCCCTGAAGACACGACGGCCTGAGAATGAACCTCTGAAGGAGCTCCTGAAAGGGCGTGACGGCCTAGGTGCAGATAGTTGAAGGCGTTGCGAAGAAGATTCAGAGCGGAAACGTTTAGTCACCGCCTGCATGAGCACTTCTTGAGAGTTCCGCCTTGCGCTTGTTGGCCGAGTCGACGGAGGAGTCCAACAGTTTGTTGCCGAACAGGCCACTGGGAGGGAGGGGAAGAGAGCGAAGCTTTTCTTTCTCTTCCTTCGCAAATCTCATGTGGGAGGAGTCGAGGACATGATCCCGGCGCAGAGCAGCGACTTGAACACGAAGAGCTGCAACAACGTCCATCTCGCTGGAGAGAGCGTCAGTCTGAAGCGAGATGAGAGATCCCAGAGTTGACTCATCAATGTTCTCATACAGTCTGAATTCTTCCGGCTTAAGAGACGGAGAGATGCCAATGAGTTGAGAGATTGACTGGTGGAGCGATGACGTGACGGCACAGGCCCTGAGTGAGTCCGACAAGGAAGACTCCAGTGTTCTCGCCGTCGAAGGGATGAGATTCAAATTTCCCGGAGACTGATGCATCAAACGAAGTTTCGAACACTGAGACTTCGAAGGCATAGAAAAGTTCTCGAAGGGAAGAACGCCAGACGACAGGGCGAACGGAGGCACAAATCTAGGGATCTTGAACGAACCAGAGGCCGAAGAAGAGTCGATCTCGACGTCTTGATCCGAGTCAGAGTGCTGATCTAAGGGGAGTTTCCCCGTAAGCAGCGTGATCTCAGCCTTATCCAAAGAGTGAAGGAGAGAGTCCGGGCACTTGAAACGCAGTGGCTCTTTAGGCTTCTTGTAGGAAACCACAACCCTAGTAGACGACGTGCATGGAGTCGACGTAGACTTGCAGACATCTTCACAAA
The DNA here is from genome assembly GCA_017654935.2 of Phymorhynchus buccinoides. Classification (NCBI taxonomy): domain Eukaryota; kingdom Metazoa; phylum Mollusca; class Gastropoda; order Neogastropoda; family Raphitomidae; genus Phymorhynchus; species Phymorhynchus buccinoides. The sequence continues at coordinate 1,155,896 of JAGGCT020004139.1, forward strand.
CAGGATAAATTAATTTGAGAAGATCTCCCTTGGACAAGGAAGAGGCCCGTTGTGAGGAAGAATCCTCTTGCTGAGCACAACAGTGACGATCCCCGGAGCTATGTTGCGAACCAGGGGAGACAGCACGTGCTAGATCCGGGTCGGGCCGTGGTGTAATGGCGAGACGAGCCCTCTGTGGCAAAGCCCGGTGTTGAGAACTCATCCTCAGAGGGAGGAGCCTCGAGGGGGATCCTGTGGACGTACCGGTGTTTGGCCGGAGAGAGGTCCACCACTGCAGATGGACTTGGCGGCGCCGTGGAACGGTAGCCGCGTGAATCGGGGGAACGTGAGAGGTCAACTCGCCTGCCACGGTGTTGGGACCGCGGTGGGCGTGTGGAGGAGGGTTCCCGCCGGAGGGGAGGACGAGATCGTTCCAGTCTTGAGCCTCCCCCTGGGAAAGCACATGAGGTAAAACCCCCACGGGAACTAAAAAAAAAAAGGGCTTTTGGATTTGGGTCCCGGGCCGGTCCTGGAGGCAGACAGTGCAGACCTTCGCTGTCGAGCCGGGGAGGGGTGAACCACGGATGTGGAAGCCTCAACCGGGCGGTCATGGAGAGGGTCAGGAGTGTCACTACCCCATCGACTGACCCTCTCATGGAGGCCGAGAGAAGTTGGGCTTACGTGCTCGGGGCGTTCGAATCTGGCGAGACGAAGCCCAGGGGCTGAGACACGACCAACATACGACCCGCGATCGGGGAAGTATCTCTCGCCTGGGCGGTGCAGGTTAACCCCAACAAGGGGGGAGAACCGCGATGCCCTGACCGCGTAGACGGGCCGTCTACTTACACCCTCCGTGGTTTGTCTTCGAACTCCTGTTCGGTGTAGACCCTCTCCGACACGACGTGAAGAGGGGACCGACAGGAGACCGAGGGAAACCAAGGAGTGACCGTTGGCCCGCGGTGTGTAGTGACAGGGGTGACAGCCCTGGAAGCCGAACTGGACCCTTAGTAGTGCGTAGCCGCGGTGTTGTATGGCGTTCTCTCGACTGTGAGGTCTGCGATGTCTAGATCCTTGGTGCCTAGCATCGATAAGGCTGTGGAGCACCGACAGGATACCTTATGGGAATGCTTCTGCTTGCAAGTCCTCGTAGATATAGTTATCCTCTCAGGATCTCCGCATGGAGATCCGTCGTGGTAGTCCATGGCTGTTGGTGTGTGCTGCAGATTTCACTAGGTCGGTGGGTGACAGGGATCATGGAGGTCCTGCGCTTGTGCAAAGTACAGAAGAGATGGATGGGATTGTGTCCTCTCCCAGGCCGGGGAGTGCACAATGCTGTTGTGACAGTGCTAGTAAGCGACACGATGGAGACTGCTAGACTAGAGGGGGTTATAACCAGAAGAATCAAACAGTCGTTCTGGTGAGTCTGTTTGATAGTGACTCTAGTGGCTTCTATGCATACGCAGCGGTTATGTGCGTAGAGGCTTATGCTCCGACGGTATTGGTTCAGGTTTGACCGATTTAACTTCTGGATGGAACCAGAAGACCGGGCCCAACAAGAAGGGGAGACACTTTTGGATTGAGAGTCCGATTTGGATGAAGTAAAAGAGAGTTTCTTATGCCGACCTCTTGGAAGACAGACAGGACGTGTGTGGAGTAGACGGGCCCCCCCCCCCCCCCCCGACCGGCACCTTGGTGGCTGTGTCCCGAACCACTTCCGATGAAGAAATGTTTGATGAGAAAAACCGACTTCTTTGGAACCAGCTCGACGAGGAGTGTTTTACCCTTTTTCGACATGTATAAATTGATGAGTAAATAGCCAAGAACCTTAGGCAATTTAAACCCACGAACTGATAGTTTGCATATAAAAACAAAAATACAACCCAAATAATCATCATCATAAAAAGTAAAATATTCAACACGAAAGATCATCACATCATGTTGCAGTCAAGCCGTCGGAGAAAAACCGGACAGGACTGAACAATAACGGATTCCAAAAAATTTCGGTTCTACAAAAAATTTCTTCAAACAGAAGACAAGAACATTCTACAAACTAGCTGACTAGAGACAATGAGAAAGAATGAGCCAAAAGAGAGAATGAAGACCGGAACAAACCCACCAAAGGCAAAGGAGACTCAAAAGTGGGTGGAGCAAAAACGAACTTCCTCAGCTATCAAGCATGGAAAATGGTGGAATGAGGTTGAAGACAGGAAGTATCCTCACCAGTGTGACAGGAGAGTAATCAGTGGAGGTCAATGCTACTGTCACGGAGGTTCTTCTCCTTTTTGGTGTATGCTATGCGTAACAAGCTTTTAACGCTATATGTTTCTCTTCAGATAAGCAGTATGTATGCAATTTTGTTTTGAGTGTTGGTAATGTATGGTTATAATAGATTATTATGTGTGAGACCATGTTTTGATTACCCCGCCTCGTGGGCAGACACACTCCAACATCGGAGGATTTTGGACTGATGATGTTAAGCTACGATCCTCGGTGTCATGGCTAAAGATAATCCCCGCATAACTGTGCAGAACTTAATAACGTTTTGATGTAGCCTTGGTGTTCAAGCCTATATCAATTTGTCTAGTACAGCCTTAAGCCAAGGCGAACAGAGTTTAGTTAATCTGGCAATGTCAGATGGGATGGGATTACAAAAAGAAATAACGAAAACGAATAATCATCTGTATTATAAATAATAACATTCACCAAAGCAAAGCAATACAATGAATGAGTGATTGACTGAACAATGCATAGATCTGTCAATCGTTTGGAATACAAAGCTTTGATTACGGTAGGAATTAAAAGCTAGCGAGGGAGATGGGAAGAAGAGGGGGATAGAGCAGAGAGTGAGACAGAGAGAGAGACAAGAGAGAGAGAGAGAGAGAGAGGAGAGGAGAGAGAGAGAGAGATAGAGAGAGAGATGGAAGAGATGAGAGAGAGATGAGAGAGAGAGAGAGGACCGTAGTAGAGAGAGTGAGAGAGAGAGAGAGAGAAGAAAAGACAGATGAATAGACAGACAGACAGAGAAAGAGAGAGAGAGGAAATAGACAAACAGAAAAAAATACAGAAAGTGAGACAGACAGATAAAGAGAGTTAGAAAGAGAGACAAGATAGATAGACAGAGACAGACTGACAAATGTTACCTTTCTTCAGCCATGAGATTCTCCACGGCAATCCTGGAGAGGTGCCATCCTGCTTTCCCGTCCGGTCCGGAATTGTCGTGCCAGATGCGGATGTGGGTCAGTTGACCCAGGTCCTGAGTGGTGGCCAGTATGAATGACATGACACTGCCAGTGTCCAGAGTCTGCCATTTGACATGACATGGAATGCTTAAGAAACACAAAAACACCAAGCTGTCAACACACACACACACGATCACACACACACACCACACACACACACACACACACACACACAGACACACACACACACACACACACACACACACACACACACACTACTCTCTCTCTCTCTGGCTGAACGGGAACCCATTTTACGCCGTTGTACACACATAAGCGGATATTCAATGCAGAAACCCGTGCGCAATAAGTGAAACGAAGAAGGGAAAAGATTGTTTGTGCACCTGTCCAAATTTCCCCGATAAGTATGCATAAACTTGTATCCTTCTTTCTTCCACTTATTAAGTGACAGAGTATGGAAAACAACCCACCCCCCCCGGCTAAAGTCGCTGAGGAGACATTCTTAGCAATGCACAAAAAACAGGTAGCTTAGTTATACTTGATTGTATTTTGTCAACTTTAAAAAATTATAGAAAAAAAGACTATGCCAGATAGATCAATTCTGTTTTTGCTTTTCAGTCTGTAAAATTTAAAAAAAAAAAAAAAAAAAATCTTTCAGATTATATAAAAACGTCAAAAAGTGATAATTTCCGACTTTAGCCTGATTTTTCCTATGCTCTGTCACCTTTTATGGTTTTCCGTACCGAACTTAGGCGTCGAATGTGAACCGGGCCTTATTATCAGATTAACTACAAAAGTTGTACTGACAAAAAAAGAAACGACGTTAATAAACGTCGCGCGCGCCCACAACGCACGCACGCACGCACGCACGCACGCACACACGCACACGCACACGCACACACACACACACACAACACACACACACACACACTTAATAATTAGTAGGGTCCACTCTACACTTTTCTGCTTTGGGTTTGCAGCACACGTATTCCTGATGTAATGAACGTATTATCATAATTATTTAGAACAACTGAGTTGCACGGGAATACCAGAGGGACATAAGTTTACGTTTACCATCAACATAAAGGTCATGCTGGGGGAGGGGAGGGGGCAAGGGGGGGGGGAGGAGAGCAGAGAGAAAAAAGAGAGAGCGAGAGATAGTGCAGAAAGAAAAAGAGCCAGACTGAGACACACAGACATAAAGACACATAGAAGGACAGAAAGATTAAAAGAGGGAGGCATCCAAAGCCTATCTTTTCCATCATACCCGTTATGTAAACAAGCGCGAAATCGCAATAGTTAGTGGCACACGGTCTATTTTTACCACTCCAATAATGAGTTACCTCCCCTGGATTTTCAAAAAATTTAATCTGTAAACCAGAATGTTATCACCATTTCGAAACTTTTTATATCTTTTTTGAAAACATTTAAAACTATGTATACTACTTATACTCATCAAAAGAAGCACCGCATACTCGTCGTGTCTGTTGCAGGGTCTGTATTACGTATGTTTATTATTTTGTACGCTTTAAAATACATCATTTGAAAGAGCGGCAGAAGTTGTAGCCTCGATTTGAAGTGCGACAAATTTGGACCGACAGACCGACAGAACGACCGACAGACCGACCGACCGACAAAAAGAGTTATAGGTTTGTGGCTTGAGCCAAAAACAAAAACACACACGGGTCTCATCAAAGTTCTTTTGAAATTTCCGTGTCCACTGTTCTGTATGAAAACAAATTGATCTAATCAAAGTATCTTTTCTGGCACCAAGGACAAAATTAATACATTTGCCGATGACGTTACTCTGTACTCCATTATTTATTTATTAAGAAGATTTCTATGTGCCATACGTTAAGCTCTATATTAAAGGCGGTTACATATCGCCAGCACGCACCCTGCCATGAGCCTTGTCTGTGTTTAGAGATATATCACTGTTTTGTTGTTGTTGAAGTTCAGTGGACGTGCAGTCAATTTCAGTTTTTTGTTTATGTCACTGTGTTGAGGTGGGGGTTTCAGTAAAACGAAGAGCATGCGACACTTGAATAAAACAACAACGGCTACTCCACATTGAAATTAAAATGCTGGTGTGCCCCCAAAGTTCAAAAAAAACCGTCCTACATAGATGGTGCTAGATGAGTTTTAAAGCAGTATATCTCCACAAACGCACCCTCATCCCATCAGACAGCAGGCGGACGCCGGTGTCTCCCTTGTTCGCCGGTGTGAGAATGAACTGACGTTGCTGAGGTGCGACTCAGACGCGCATGCCCGTAGTTCCACCGTCAACGCAAGGTGAGAAGTAGGTTGTCGATCTACCAG
>JAGGCT020004139.1:1161890-1169390 GCA_017654935.2 Phymorhynchus buccinoides
AGTCCTGCGCTTACTACTAAAACCAAAAAAAAAGCCGGAGCAATAGATCAACGCGGGACAGCGAGAGAAAACTTCTACCCTACTCACAAACGTACACACTTCCTCGACTTACGGCACATCTCGACACTATGTGAGTACCTACACATATCACGCACACCATCACCACTGCAACACAACACACTTCGCAATCCGACTTAGCAGGGAGCCACAAATAACTCATATCCACAGTTAGAATTTTGTGTTGTTTTTCGAAAAAAATAAAATAAATAAATACTTACATAAACAACACCCCACACATGTCACAACCAACACACACATCTAAACACAAACCCCCCGTTATCTCACGCGCCCTGTTTTTTTCTCAGTCTCCGTACAACACGCTAACGAAAGGCAAACCCAACCTAAGCACAACATGTACAAAACGACACAAAGTGTGCTAAACATACGTAACCCCACGGTACACTAAATGCACAAACAACCACAACACACACACAAAGCACACCAGGAACACACACACTCAATAAATAACAACACAATTTTCCAAAAAATACATCACATCATACTATCATTCGGTTTACACTCGAACACCAACCTACTGACCACTTACTACACAAGCCACTAACAGGCACACCATCCCACCCGCATTAGCTATTTCGAAAAAACAACAACACAAACATCCCACTAAAAGCTTAAACATTACAAAAATCTTTTTCTTTAAAAAAACAAAAAACCAAAAAAACAAACAACAAAACACAAAAAAAAAACAAAAAAAAATTATACAAAAAACACACAAAAACAAAACACAAAAACAATACTTAAAAAAAAAAAAAAACAAATACAAACAACAAACACAACAAAAACACCAAAACACACAACAAAATACCAACACCCCCACCAAAGCCCAAAAGATAATATTCTAAAAAAACACAAACAAACACAAAAAATTTAGTAAAAAAACAAAACAAAAAAAAAAAAAAAAAAAAAAATAATTTCCGCTTCGGACACCTACTAGTAAAACATCTTTAAAAAAAAAAAACCTCAACACTATTTATAAAATTAATAACACATACTTAAAAAACTCACTTTTTATAAACCTACCACTCCAAGCACAACAGGCAAAATTAAACAAACCCAGGCACAACGAAGAACAAACAAACAAAAAAATACAAAAAAAACAAACGAAATACACCTCAGTAGATGATTGTTGAACAACGCAAGTTTACTATTGAACACTATTGTTTTTTTCGTACAAAGTACTTAGTAGCCCACTTCGACACTCACAAAGCTAACACGTAAGAACCCCAGAACATTCATTATATCATTAGCTCAAAACGCTCCCAAACCGCACCGGCCAGCCCGAACAGTCCAGGAACGTCATCATCAATCGACCACAAGAGCCAAACACTACATGCCACTTTCTTAAAAAAAAAAACCCCCCCCACCCCAAACAACAAACAACAACCCAACAACCAACAAAAACCCACAAACTTCTGCAGTTATTGTGTTCTACCAGTCGCCTAGCCCACAAGCCACCCGCAGAATACGGCGGGAACAACACAATTCCACCACCTCCCGTATCCTTTTTTCCTACATAATTTTTCGTCCGTACACAAAATCCATGCAGCAGGCACACTGGGAAGCAACACCACAATTCTCAAAACACAAAACTCTCCTCCACAACTGGAAAACATCCTCCCAAAACCCCCAACACCTACCCCACACACTCAAACCAACTGAACGACAGCCCAAGCCGACGAGAGACACCACGCCGACCCAAGGCACATGAACCTCACCCGCCGACCCTTCGTTTGAAATCCACTACACCACCACTTACCAAAACCTTTCCATTCACATCACCAGGTGGGCACACCACGTAGGCCCTATCACACATCCACCCACACTCGGTTGCCAAACCGCGCTAGTGCACTGCTGCTGCCCCCCGCCCATGCGACCACAACCCGGACAAGACAAGGAGAAGACCACGAGCCACGCGACCACCACCACCCCATCCAGGACCCACATGGGTGACTCGGTGTGTAAACCACGCGCACGTACCTGCTTGTACGGGGTCTCTGTGTGTCCCTGCAGTGTCCCCTGCTTCCACAGAGCCTTCAAATCATAACCGGGAGCAAGCACCTTCTGCGATACAACATTTTTTAAAAAAGCCAAAAAACCGAGCAAGCATATACGTCCCTAATATTAGTCTTTAGCTAAACAGTGAAAGTATGTCTTATTAGCTATTATCAGTAATAGTGTAGTTTTAGAGTTTAGTGCATGTTCAAGGTTCAAGTTCAAGGTCAAGCAAATATTGTTGTGATTTTTTATTTGTTATTGTAAAAAAGAACATGGACAATTGAAAAATACACAGAAACGCAAACATACCCCCCCCCTGGTTTATCACACTACACTCATCAAGCATACCTATGATGTTTGATTCACCCCCCACTCTAAATAAAAACTATAGACACCACACATAGTGCTACGTAGCGTGGCGATTTATGAACAAAGACGATACCATCGAAAAAAACACACTCACCAAATCCTTCCATGCCAGCGTAAACACTACAATGTGGCTTTTGAAAAGGCTGCCTTTTCCTTATTATACGCTTAAATGCCCACTGTAATAGTGGTGGATCAATTAAAGGATGCCAGTGGTTCCTACCCATAATGGAGATGTAATATTTGATCAAAGAAACCCACCAAAACTACTAACTGTGTATACTTTGAAAAGAATATAAAAACTAAAAGTAAAAGATTGGTCTGGCTTACTTTTTGTCCCATGGGGATACAGATAGTGTATGAGCATGGACATAGATGAGATCTCTTTCGAATTATGGGATTCTCGGCAGTATGTATATCTGCTAACAAAACACTATCTTGTGGTATCAAACTCAACAAGGAAGACATTTCTAATTTTAAAATAATGGTTGTTCCTCGCTTGCACTAGGCCAAAACGTCCACCAATTTAAGCAGAAGACCAGCATATATGGGGTGAAGAGGGAACAAATGAAGAACATAAACATTATGGATGTTGCGATACATCGCCTTAGAATATAAATCACATCTCTCTCTCTCTTCTCTCTCTCTCTCTCTCTCTCTCTCTCTCTCTCTCTCTCTCTCTCTCTCTTCTCTCTCCTCTTTCATCTCTCTCTGCTGTCCTTGTCTTTGAATTGGTTACATTGATTCGTACATTGATTTGAACTTTGAACCATTTGAGTTTGTTTTGTAATTATTTATTCTATTTATTCACTTCATATGTCATTATTTTAGAGGACCTGATGAAAAGAAGCTATTCATCTGCTTACTTTCCAGTGTATCCTCATTAAAATTTTCGAGTCGCGAGTTCGAGTTCGAGTTCACGAGTTCGAGTTCGAGTTCGACGTTCTCTCTCTCTCTCTCTCTCTCGTGTCTCTCTCTCTCTCATCTCTCTCTCTCTACTCTCTATCTCTCTCTCTCTCTCCTCTCTCTTCCTCTCTCTCTGCTCTCTCTCTCCAGCACTGATCATGGGTAGGAATAATTAATAAATGTCATTGACTTGATATTTAGCTTGCATTCACTGTAGTTTTTGTACCTTTTTACATGATTTGATTCACTACCACATTATTATTTGAGGATAGTTGATGAGACAGAAATCTTGACCAGGATAAGAGTGGTGTGTTCATTCTGTATCACGATGTGCTTTCTGTAACGGTTATGAGTTTTCACTTAGTTGATTTGATTTGTTTGTGTTCTTATTGTGTGTTATGCTATAATGTATACGCTGCGGAGGGACAAAAGAGAGGCCTGTGACATTAAGGTGGATAATATGCCAATTGTCAAGTCAAAACATTTTGATAGCGTTTGAAAGCGTTTCTCTCTCGAGAGTGATGTCCATCTCTCCTCTCTGTTGCCTCTGTTCTTTCTGTTTGTTGACGTTTGTCTGTCGTCTGTGGAGCAATGCCACCCACCCTCATCTAGTTCGCATGGGTCTGTAGGTATGTGCCAAAAAAATGAAAGCTACCTTGTCCTTTTGACTACGCCTTCTCGTCTTGTCTGTCTATCTGTGCTCTCGTGATTCTCTCTCTCATGTCTCTCTCTCTCTGTCTCTCTCTCCTATCTCTCTCTCTCTCTCCTCTCTCTCCATATGCTCTCTCTCTTCTCTCTCTCCTGTCTCCTCGCTCTCTATGCTCTCTCTCTCTCTCTCTCTCTTCTCTCTCTCTCCTCGCTCTCACTCTCTCTCTCTCTCTCTCTCTCCGGCTACTAAATAAATCGTAATCCTTTGCGCTAATAAAATTTTCAAGGTCAATGTTGTACGAGCTATCTCTCTGTGTCTCTCTCGTATCTGTGATAAGAACTTCAGTGTCATGAGTGGGACAAAGCCTGAAAGTAATAAATCATGTCATGTCTTGTCTCTCCTTTTCTGTCTACCTGTCTGCCTCTCCCCCTCTCTGTCTCTGCTCTCTCTCTCGTCACTCTCCACTCTCTCACTGTGTTTCGTCTACAAGTCTGGCCCCATATTCGGTCTCTTGTCGCTGTATTTCTCTCTCTGTGTCACTGTCTGTCGGCAGTCTGTCTCCTCTCAGTCATGCCGCTCTCCTTCTCTCTCTACTCCTCTCTCCTCTCTCTCTGTATCTCTCTCTCTTCTCTCTCTCTCCTCTCTCTCTCTCGCTCTCTCTAAGTAATAGTATGCTTGCCATGTTTGTGTTCTATGTTCGCATAGTATGTATCAAGGACAGGTTGGAAGACTAGGCGTTGCCTAAAATCATTATCCTTGAAAAAATAAAGTTAAAGCTTTCAAAGTTTTCAAAGTTTCTCTCTCTCTCTCTCTCTCTCTACTCTCTCTCTACTCTCTCTCTCTCGCTACTCTCTCTTCTCTACTCTACTCTCGACTCTACTCTCTCTACCTCTCTTCTAGCCTACTCTGGTCTACATGTTGCCCACTCTCTCGTTTTTTTCTCTCTCATTCTCTCTCTCTCTCATCTCTCTCTCTCTCCTACCTTCTCTCTCTCTCATTCTCCTCTCTCTCTCTCCCTCTCTCTATAACTCTCTCTCTCTCTAACTCTTGCCGAAGGCAAAAGCCACGATAGCTCCACCCATCCACCCACACACCACTCAGTCAAGTCCCATTGTAACTTGGTTGATCCGAAGAAATGAAACATCTTTCCATTTCGACGAGCCCTGCTTGAACTCAGATACAGAAACGATGCTGTCCTCGTCTTGTGGACCCTACCCCGTCTACTTGTATGTCCCCGTATCTTACATGATCACAAGATACTAATCTGTCCCCGCTCTAATGTCCCGCTTATGACTACATGGTAACCCCGCCTATCTAATGTCCCCGATATCTATATGTCCCCTGCTATCTATATGTCCCGCTATACTTATATGATCCCCGTCATCATATATCGATCCCCGTAATTACCTACATGTCCCGCTTATCTATATGTCCCAGCCTCCCCCCTTCCCCCATATCTATATGCTCCTCCCCACACGTATTATATGTCCCGTTATCTTACATGTCCCCGCTAACCTCTATGTAGCGTACCTGATCTTCTATATGAATCCCCGTAATCTACATGTCCCAGTTCTATACAATTTCCCGTCTCTGTATGTCCCCGATTATCTATGCATCCTGATGATATCCTATGTGGCTCTGTTGGCTATCTATGCTCGCTCTATGTCGGCTCCATTTACTTCATAGTCCATCGTTCTCTAGTGTCCCCGTCTCCTGTATGTCCCTGCTAATCTCATGTATCCCCGCCTATCATTGTGGCCTACTTGTGCCGTATACTAGTATCGATGCGCTCTCGTGTGGTAATACTATGTAGGCCTCTGTGCGTATCTATGTGGCTACTTCAGGTATCCATATAGTGGACTCCTATTACCTTCATGCCTCCCGTCTCTACGTGTCACCCCGTCTATGTGCCTATGTCCCTGTATGTCTATGTATCTATGTATACACCGCAGATCATATGTCTGTGGCTCTGTATGGTATCGTATCTATGTGGCTCTGCGGTATCTATCCGCATTGGCTCTCTCTGTGCGTATCTATGTTAGGCCTCTTGCTCAGGTATCTATGCCTGGCTCTGTGCGTATCTATGTGGCTACTGTAATGCGTATCTATGTGCCTCCATTTTCTTCATAGTCACACCGCTCTCTGTATCGTCCCCGCACCAATCCATCTTATGTCGGCTACCCTGCTGCAGTATACTCTGTGAGCTCTATGTGGCTCTCTATTTCTTTATGTCCCTGTCCTCTATGGGTCACCAACTTTGTCTCGGTATGTCCCCGTCTCTATGTAATCCCCGTTATCTATGTGGCCTCATGTGTGCGTATCTATGTGCGCTTCTATGTGGCCTCATATGTGGCTCACATTTCCTTCATGTCCCCCGCTCTCTGTCAGAGCTACACCAGTCTACTAATAGTGTCCCCGCTACTCTATGTAGTCACCCGTCTCCTATGTCATCCTCTGTCATAACTATGAGTAATCCCAGTCTTCTAAAATGTGTCCCCGTCCTCTTATGTGCTCCCCGTCTACTATGTGTCCCCCGTCTCTATGTAATCACCCGTCTTCTATGTGTCCACGTCTTCTATGTCATCCACGTCTCTTATGCTAATCCCCGTACTCTATGTATCCCGCTCTTAGTATCCCCGTCTCTATGCTATCCCAGTCCTAATATGTTGTCCCCCGTCTCTATGTGCTCTTCGGGGTGGGGGTGGGGTGGCCCCCGTGTCTATGATACTACGTGTCCCTGTTATCTCTATGTGTCCCCCGTCTCCTAGTTGTCACCGCTCATTATGTGTACCCTCGTCTCTACGTCGTCCCTCGTCTCTATGTATCTCAGTCGACCGTCTCCTATGTGGCGCCGAGATCTATGTGTCTCCATCATATATCCATAATGGTGGTGTGATGTTTTCGTCCGGATGGGGTTTATTTTTGGTTTTGGGTTTCCAGCCATTTGTTTTATATATTTATATACTATTATGATCATTGCATTTTTACCGGTACCCTTTCCCCTTTGCTTTTGCCTCCCCTTTTTGATACGAGCAGATGGCCTAATCATTAAAAAGTGTTTTTTTTGAGTTGAGTAACGTGTCCTCCATCTCTGTATGTCCCCGATCTCTATGTATGTCCCCGTATCTATGTGTCTCCAATTTACGTAACTGTGTGTCCCCGTCGTATTCTATGTGTCTCCATCTCTATGGTGTCCCCCGTCTCTATATGTGTCCCCATCTCTGCTATTGTCCCCGTCTAACTATGTGTTCCCCATTTCTGTATGCTCCCCGTCTCTATGTGTGCCCCCGTTCTCGATTATGTTGCCGGCCTATATGTTGTCCCCGTCTTTAAATGTTCCGTCTCTGTGTTAGTCCCGTCTCTATAGATCCCCGTCTCTATTATGTTCCTCGGATTAGGGTTAAGGTTAGTGCTGAGGGAATAATGTTAGGGGTTTCAAGGTTAGTGTTAGGGATGATGTTAGGGGTTAAGGTTAGGGCTAGGGACTTTAATGTTAGGAGATTAAG